>WHVC01000319.1:0-26066 GCA_015178925.1 Russula emetica | reverse complement strand
GTGTGCGTAACACCGGACGCGATGTTTAAGGTGATCGAAGTCAGCTGTGGCGAACGCCTCACGTTCGGCGAGCAGAGACTCTAGCTCTTCCATGGCTACAGCGTTGTTTCTCGGCGTTGTCGAGCGTAAAGTGGCCGATCTACAAAGAGTAAGGCAAACGTGCGAATAGATATCATATGAAATACATACCTTGAGTGTAACATTAGCTCGATCAAGTAGGTGTAAGATATTCTTCGCTATATTGACGCCTGTGTGTTTCTTCTTGAGGCGATGAAAGCCGATAAGTGCAGCATTAAGTGCGAGGCGTCCACTTGACTCGTCACTTGAGATCCAGTGTGCGGTCAACGCTAAGTAGGCCTCTAGGTTCGCGTTTGACCAGACGTCTGAAGTGAAACTGATCCGCCCGCAGGATTTCTATGACCGAAGACAGTTGACAAAGCGGAAAGACAAAATGACTATACCCACAGAAAGGTCCGATTTCAACCGTTCGAATGAATTCCGCCATTCACTGATGACTGCTTCCCTCATCTTATCGCGGCGAGGGATGTCGGCGTCAACGAGAGTCTTGCAAAGAACCATACACATCTGTCGAAACTCGGGGCATTCTACAACACGAATCGACTGAAGACTAGTGAGAGTGTGAAAGCACGCGAGATCGTCGGGACTCACCTGATCATCTGCAACTACGAAGCGAACGAGATGCTCCAGGAACGCCTCTGGTGAAAATGATGGGAGCTCGGGGTCGCGTTTGTTGCGAGCATCGTGGGTAGATGGATCGCCCAATTCGCTCGATAGCTTATATGACCACTTGTGCTGTAAAACAGCGCCATCGTACTCCTCAGCGTGTATTTGGCGGAGATGCCGTCGAAGATTCGTGTTTCCGGTATTTGGCCCGTAGATATAATTAGCTACACCATCGGGGAGCGTAGACTTATCGGTGCCATATATCTCGCTGCTTGTTGTAAGAAAACAGAATAGATATTCGAAAGTCCGTACGTACGAGCATAGCTTGCAGATTCATCAGGAAAAGTGTCAGTACTTTTTCTTGTCTTTCAGTACTTTTTTCATGACTTTTTTGTCTTTCTTGTCTTTTTTAAAAGTCAAAAGACAAAAAAGACATGAAAAAGTACTAAAAGACAAAGAAAAAGTACTGACACTTTTCCTGATGTTTTAGGTGGAGGCGTTTCTCCGTTCGAAGAACGCTTGCCTCTAGTACGACCCATGCCAGTGAAGAAGTGCACAAGATCGAGGGCTACATTTGATTTAACTGGTCTATTGAGGGCGTCAGCTTGTTGGGGACTCGTTCTCTGAGGCTCTAGCTTAGGCGAGGGATTTGGAGGACCAGATATGTCAGATATCTCGTCGTCATCGTCTATCCCCTGCAAGTCGAATTCTTCGGCACTGACGACTGCGTCGAGTTGGGTGGTAGTTGCCTAGATTAACTGGTGAGTCTCTCAAGACTAAAGGTACATAGAGGGCCCAGAAAAATCACCTTTGATCGGGTCTGAGACGAGCCAACGGGACGTGCGCTCGGGCGACGAGAACCACCCTTGGCATTGACTCGTCCCACAGCCACAGGTGCAGCTACTGATGACGGTTCAAGGGGCTGTTTTGTCTTGCATGGAGCCATGGCACGAAGAGAAACCAAAGGATCAGTGAGAACGGGGGGATTCAAGAGAAATGGGGAATCGAGAGAACAGGGGATTTGTGACGCCAGTGCATTGCTTGTGGGCCGAGACTTGTGCTACCCACGGGCACTCCACGGAAAATGACCAAAATAACCAAATAGATTACGTCCATGACATTGACGTTGAATTGCGGGTCCGTCGGCAAGCATTGGGCGAGCGACTCAAAATCAAAATGTGTGCACTGTGCAAGCGCCGAACCGCTGGGCCTGGGAACGATACTTTGATGGCGTTCTGACGGTCGCTAAACCCAAAGTGAGTGCAAGTGAACAGGATAACTAAGACGAGATGAGGACCTTGGGAAGTAAGATGGGCAGTGAATGGGTGAGCCGCAAGCAGCGAAGGGAGTGCACGTGCACATGCCACGATGTCAGTCTTGTCAACCGTTATCGGTTAGATCGTGTACGTTCAATTGAGTCGCGTACGTTCATGTGAATCAGATTCATGACTCAGAATACTCGGATCGGATCACATCACACTGGACAGACAGGCAACGCACGCCGCACATACAGTACAAACGTGAGAGATGCAACAGTACCACTGCTATACCACTGCACCACTGCTAACCCTGCCGCTTGCTCGCCGACACCATATAAAAAGCCTTCTCTTCGGCCACAGACCTCGACCGCTTGGAACCGGAATGGGTGATGCAAACCATATTTACATGGCAGAATATGCTGAGAGCTGGCCTTGTCACTGGAGGGCCACTCGTTGTCAAGGACCGTCTTGAATTAACTGAGCGTCGGGACTCACCTGATCATCTGCAACTACGAGATGCTCGAGCAGCGTGGGTGGATGCATTGCCAACTTCGCTCGATAGCTTATATGTCCATTTATACTCCAAGACCGCTTTGTCGTACTCCTCAGCGTGTGCTTGGTAGAGATGCCTTCGGAGATTCGTGTTTGCGGTGGTTGGCCCGTAGATATATCTGGCTACACCGGGGAGCATAGACTTATCGAATCCATATTTCTCGCTGTTTGTCATAAGAAAGCAGAATGGATATCAGAAAGTCTGTACATACGAGCATAGCTTGCAGACTTTAGGTGGAGGCGGACCTTGCTTCAAAATTATTGGGCCGCCTTGAGTGGGTTGTTCAATACCAGTGAAGAAGTACAGGAGATCGAGGGTTGCAATCACGTCAACGGGCCCATTGAGGGGGTCAGCTTGTTGGGAACCCGTGTTCTGAGGCTCTAGCTCAGACAAGGGATTTGGAGGACCAGATGTGTCGGATATCTCGTCGTCACCGTCTTTCCCCTGCAAGTCGAATTCTTTGGCATTGGCGACTGCGTCGAGTTGGGTGGTAGTTGCCTTGGATTAACCAGTAAGTCTCAAGACTCAAGGTACGTAGAGAGCCCAGGAAAGTCACCTTTGGTTGAGTCAGAGACGAGCCAACGGGACATGCACTCGAACAACGAGAAGCATCCTTGGCATTGGCTCGTCCCACAGCCACAGGTGCAGCTACTGATGACGGTTCAAGGGGCTGTTCTGTCTTGCACGGAGCCATGGCACGAAGAGAAAACGAAGGATCAGTGAGAACGGGGGATTCAAGAGAAATGGGGAATCGAGAGAACGGGGGATTTATGGCCTAAAATCCCGAAGGCCAGTGTATTGCTTGTGGGCCGAGACTTGCGCTACCCACAGGCACTCCACGGGAAATGACCAAAATGACCAAATAGATTACGTCCATGACATTGACGTTGGATTGCGGGTCTGTCACCAAGCATTGGGCGAACGACTCAAAGTGAAAATGTGGTGTTGTAGACTTGTAATCTTGGCGCTAAATACAGCATTCTTTTTTGGATACTGAGTGAAAGTGAACGGAATAACAAAGACAAGATGAGGACCTTGGGAAGTAAGAAGGGTGAATGGGCGTGCACATGCCACGATGTCAGTCGAGTCACCGTACGTTCAAATTGAGTCGCGTACGTTCAATTGAATCACGCGATTCATGACTCAGAAATACCCAGATCGGATTGGATCGGATCACATCATACTGAACGGCACATTAGGCAGTAACTTACGTACAGAACAAACACGAGAGAAACATAGTAACCACTGCTAACCCTGCCGCCGCTTGCTCCCAGACACCTTATTAAAGGGACCCCCCCTCATCCGCTACAGGCCTCGACCGCTTGGATTGTGATTGGGAATAGAAGTGGATCGAAGCATTCGATCGTGCAATACTCTGAGGACTGGCCTTGTCATTGGAGGGCCACTCGGCGTTAAGGGCCTGCTCGAATTGCTTGAGCAGGGTGTCATAATCCTTCAAAAACGTCAACCCTATTTCATAATTCTTGTCTTCTTCCTCTGGATTCTTGCGTAGACTACGACCAGAGAGTATGTAGGGGTTGAGCTTTGTAGGCGGCGCTTGGTCTGATGGCCGTGGACGATATTGGCCGGCGACAGAATCATACAATTCCATCGCAAGCTCGTGAAGGATAGGATTGTCGCGAATTCGAAATCCTTTCTCCCTCAGCGGATTACCTGCTTTCAGCCACGTCGACTTCTCTGTGCTTCCGATGTTAGAATATACCTTTGGGTTCATCACCCCGTTGATGAAAATTGAGCGTGCGCTCTCATCCCAGGTAGTTGGCACCCGTGTCACAACAATCCACATAAGAACCCAGAAAAATGATTCAAGGTCATGACTGAATGTGTGGCGGATCTTGGGGCGTTCGATAAGCTCAGCAGCCATAAACTGCCAGGTTCCCTGGCGGAAAGATATGTCAGGAGTCGGGAATACTGGGTCATGTAATAACTTACAGTGCGTGTTTGCTGGCGTGCGGTACTGCCACTGTGTTCGTCATCTCGGTCGATCACCTTGGAGAGATCCCAATCGATGAGTAATCCGCCCTGAATCTTCGATTCATGCGGGTCATTATGGTCCAATTCATCGTCGCAGGCGATCAAGATATTTCCTGGACTAATGTCTCGATGAAGGATCCCAATGTCATGAGCAGCTTTGTGAGCTACAATGTGAATCAGGTTACATAGACAAACTGCTAAGAAAATAGTCATCTCACCTTTCAGGGCAGCATACATTGCATTTACAAACTCCCGAGTACATTTGAATTCCTCCAACTTCCTCCCTATGGTACCTAGGACAATACGGTAGTGCCGATGAGGAGTTAGTTTATAATTCATGTCGTTGCCGACTTTGTGAGTTTGAGTTTGGTGATAGATGTCGGCGCCAACATCACCAGCCGATAAGCAGGAAGGAATGTTGTCAACTTTTCCCCGATGGAGCAGATCATAGAGCTCCCCTTCTGGTTTGATGTCCTTCAAAAGGACACGCCAAGAGTCCTTGACGAGGACACAACGCCTTTCTTTGACATCCAAGGCGAATAACGACCGAGTCCACCGACCTACGGGGATATCCGGTCGAGGTTCTGGGCTGGAGATGATATATCGGCGCTCTGACGGTCGATCTGAATCATCTGGTATGGTTAGGACTAGAAACGACTCCACGTCTTTCAGTTCAGGGACGATGGCTCTGGCAAGTGCAATTTCTTCCGGGGTGGATGATGAGTGAACCGTAGAATCATGGCCGCGAACTTCGGAATCTGCGATACCATAGCGGACGAGAAAGTCGAAAAGGTGTGGTTGCGAATTGTAATATATCGGTTCGGTGACGACTGCACCACTACGGTCCCATCGAATGAGTCTTGCATAGTCTTTCATAATGAGAACCGAGAATGTATGTGTGCGGTACTGAGCGCTCATTATCGCCGTGGCATACGCCGTGATCTGGCCTAGATTTGATCGTGAACCAGATGTCAGGTGTAGGAAGGAGTTTAAGTCGTCGCCGCTGTTGGAAGTGTGGTCCCTGGGGTTAGACGGAACTTTGAGGACAAATGGGTCCGCCTCCGATTTCATCTCGATGACAAAATCCACGCGAGAGAGGTCGAGATCATCTTTTGTCCTTTTCCCATGCATATATACCGAGCAGTCGGGCTTCAGTTTGAGATGGAATTTGCCACGCGGTGCTTTGTCTGAGGAACGGGATGTGTTGACTATGATTAAACTTGGGACATGCGGAGAAATGGCTTCAATCTAAAAGGGTAGGATTAGTCACAGAACAAGTGCGGTGGGCGACGTGGGTCAGAACTCACAAATTTATCATACGATGCACTCTCCGTTTGTGAGAGCGATTTAATGAAATCGTCGAACAATCCCGTGGGGAATTGGGGAACAGAGGAGGGATCCGAGGGAGGGGGTAGGAAACGATTCAAAAAGGCTTCCGCGCTTATCGGTCCAACGAAAAAAGGGCTCATTTCAGTTGCAAGACGGGAAAAAATTGAAGTTCTATCTTCATATCTGTCGATATACCTGTCAGTGGTGGTGCTCCGTGTGTGAACAGGAGTCCCAGGCGGTAGAGAAGCGTTTGAGGGGGGGGGGGGTGCTCATAATGGCAACGGGTGACGTGGAGCCGGCTTGCGCCGGCTTTCAATGGCTTGCGCCGATTTTCCCAAGTCGACTAAAAAGGTCAGCTCGGTGACATGCGGCGCGGCTCGGCTAGCATTTTAGCCGACTCAGGCGCCGGCTTTAGCCGAGCTTTAGCTGGAGCTGCCGAAACACTAAGCCGGCCCTTCGGGCCAGCTCTTCGAACTTTGATATGTATAGGTCTATCTCGCCTGGCTTCATAGCTAGGTTTTGTAGGGCGGTGCGGGCTCGGTCTTCTTTGGCCGAGTCGAGGTATTGGGCGGCGAATTCTGTTAAGAACTGGTCCCATAGCATGGGGATATTGTCGGCGATGGGGTCTAGTGCGTCGAGCATGGCTCCTATGTCTCTAGTCCACCCCGTGACGTCTTCTCCTTTCATGTGGGTGAGGGTGAAGGCGATCTTTTTCATGGGGGAGTTGAAGCCGCTTACGTCCGCGTTGAGGCGTAGGTATCCTTTCACTTCTTCGATGAAGTCGTCGGCTTTGGTTCTGTCGCCGTCGAACGTCTCCGGGAGTTTGCCCATGGCTCGCACATCTTGTGCTACGGCCACGGGTTGGAGTGGGTTTGGTCCCGCTCCTCCGCCGCCTCCTCCTCCTCCACCACCTCCTCCGCCGCCTCCTCCGCCTCCGCCTCCACCTCCTCCTCCGCCACCGCCTCCTGGCGGAGGGGCGCGTTGGAGGGCTTTTTGGAAGGCTTTGGTGACATTTGCTTGGGCGGCGGTTGTTGCGGTGGTGGTGGTTTGGGTGGTGGTTTGGGTTGCCATTGTAGTCGTCTTTTGGGGTTGTGTCAGGGTGGTTTTGGTAGCTTGCGGTTTTTGTTTTGTCGCTACTGCTTGTGCGAAGGATGTGCCCCATTGAATTGGGCTTCGGCGAATTTGCTCGTCTATTTGGTGGTCCTCTTCGTCTGAGGAGTCTCTGCTCGGTTTCTCTCTGGCCGGTTCTTTCTCTTTGGCCGGTTCTTCTACCACTATACTCGGGGTGGTTGCGTCGCTGGCTTCGATGCTGATGTCGAAGTTGTGTATACTAGGTTCGGGTTGTCCGAGCACGAATTCTTTCCTGTTTGCTCCTGGTAGGATGCGGTGCCACACTCCGTTGTGTATGGTCACTGGTCCAGCGTCTTTGATCTCTAGGTCGCTGCTTCTACAGAACAGTTGGATGGGTTTCCCTTTCTTGTTGGCTGATTCGTGTGCTTCGAGTATTCTGATCCTCGAGTTGGGTCTTGTGACGATCAGCTGTTCCTTTGTTAGATACCTTGGGTGGTTGGTGTCTATGCTGTCTTTGCTGCTGCTAGCCGTAGTTTTACGAAAGTTGAGTCTAATGTCACCGCCGGTACGGACGAGACGATTAGAGCTCAGTAGTGCTTGTGGTAGTTGTCTCCTCCTTGGGCTTCGGCGTGTCGAAGCACGTGCAGCGTCCTCCCTTGTGCACTAGGTCGGGGAACACCTCCTGGCAGAAGGCGTACTTGGGTAGAGTAACCGCGTCTTTGCTGGGACGCTGGGTCATAAGCTAAGTCTTTACAGCGACTCAGACGACTGAGGAGTAACGGGTTCCCGCCTTATCAATCCGTCGATAAGACCCCGCTTTGAATAGAAGGAAGAGACTTCTGTTATTTAGACAGGAGACTCAACTTGCCGCTACCTGGCCAAGTTGGTCGTCCTTAAGTACATCAAGAAACTACAAACGTGTACAAAGCATTAGAAAACAAACACGAGGGGCACAGCAACCTGAAACAACACAATGCTGGCCTGCTGTCCATCCACATCAAAACGAGGCACTACACGCATCAATGACAAGTGATCCGATCAATCCATACAGTACTAGCCCGGTTCAGGAACTTACCCCGGTCCACGAGGCGTACAAGCTAGCCTCGTCCCAAGAGCCGGTTACACAGACCATGCTGAAGGGTGCCCGAAAGTCCACCCCAGAAGCCTTTAAGCTACCTAAGCGCCTCCCCCTCCTTATCGAAGACATCGTTTCCATCCGGGCCCAGCTTAATCTAGCACTGCCCCTAGACGCTGCTGTCTACACATGCTTAACCACCACCTTCTTCACTGCCGCGCGACTCGGGGAGTTCACAGTCAAGAACCTCAGTAGTTTCAACCCTGAGACCCACATCAAAGGCGCGGACCTCCAGCGCAACGTCCAGGACAGGGCTGGCAACGTGGTCACCACCTTTCACATCCCACAGACCAAGGTCGTCTCCAAAGAGAAAGGAGGCGAAACAGTCTTCTGGGCCCGACAGGACGGCCCCACCGACCCAGACACGGCCTTAACCAACCATCTGGAAGTCAATCAGCCGCCGCCTTTAGCACACCTATTTGCCTACCGGTACAACGGCGCCCATAGGCCGCTCACCAAAACCATTTTTCTCACCCGCCTAAAAAGAGCCTTAAAGGATGCAGGCCGCCCCATTAAACATGGCCACAGCATCCGCATTGGCGCCACCCTCGAATACCTCCTAAGAGGCATCCCTTTCGAGGCCATGAAGAGCATAGGCCGGTGGTCCAGCGACTCCTTCTCAAGGTACCTGCGCAAGCACGCACAGATACTGGCCCCTTACGTTCAAGCCAACCCCGTCCTGCATCAAAGAGTCTCACATGAGCAGATGGCAATTATTCGTTGACCAACCCAAAAGAGAACCACCCTCGCCGACTAAGTACAAGGGAGCCTGCCCGCGCGCCGCGTCGGCGAGCGACTACGACAGAGGGCACCGCAGCTGGCAGGCTCCCTCGCCCCGTGTCCCGGCCGGGCCAGAAAGCCCCTAGTGCTTTACCCACTCTATATACACACAAATTATCATAAATTTCCGTTTTACTACAGTCGATGTACAAGTGCCTACTGCACAGAACTATCGACCTCCATCTGATCGTGAGATAGCCTAGTGACTAACAAAGATGGGTGATCTAGCGTGAGAATCTCACGATAGAGCGGAGTCTTTGGGCGAGCGGGGCACAAAGCACGTGGCCATCCTTTTCTCTTCTGGCCACCGCTGCTGCTCGTCCCCGCCGCGTCGCTCGCTCGTTGTTCTTTTCACCCGCCCACCACACCTCACAGAACTCTCGCAAGCATCCCAGAGCTCACCGAACCCCAGTGCCTGGATCGCTCCGGTTTTCTTCCTCTACCCGCAGCAGCGTCGCACTGTTTTTTCCTCAGTACTCACTTGCAGGCACAGTCTGGACACGCCGAGGAGCCTGCAGCGCCGCGGAGTTGCTCCCGCCCACCCGCGCAGCTGGCAGGCTCCCTCGCCCCGTGTCCCGGCCGGGCCAGAAAGCCCCTAGTGCTTTACCCACTCTATATACACACAAATTATCATAAATTTCCGTTTTACTACAGTCGATGTACAAGTGCCTACTGCACAGAACTATCGACCTCCATCTGATCGTGAGATAGCCTAGTGACTAACAAAGATGGGTGATCTAGCGTGAGAATCTCACGATAGAGCGGAGTCTTTGGGCGAGCGGGGCACAAAGCACGTGGCCATCCTTTTCTCTTCTGGCCACCGCTGCTGCTCGTCCCCGCCGCGTCGCTCGCTCGTTGTTCTTTTCACCCGCCCACCACACCTCACAGAACTCTCGCAAGCATCCCAGAGCTCACCGAACCCCAGTGCCTGGATCGCTCCGGTTTTCTTCCTCTACCCGCAGCAGCGTCGCACTGTTTTTTCCTCAGTACTCACTTGCAGGCACAGTCTGGACACGCCGAGGAGCCTGCAGCGCCGCGGAGTTGCTCCCGCCCACCCGCGCAGCTGGCAGGCTCCCTCGCCCCGTGTCCCGGCCGGGCCAGAAAGCCCCTAGTGCTTTACCCACTCTATATACACACAAATTATCATAAATTTCCGTTTTACTACAGTCGATGTACAAGTGCCTACTGCACAGAACTATCGACCTCCATCTGATCGTGAGATAGCCTAGTGACTAACAAAGAGAGGCTGCTTATGTCTCGCCTCCGTCCTTCCCCGACACCGACACACTCGCCCTCAATGCGTTCTCTGCGTGTCGTCGCTGCAGGGACACTCTTCTTCACCCACACACTCAACCCTCCCTACACATCCAGGCCCAACACAGACCGTACGCGCCCACGAATATGCTCGTAGTCGCGGAGGCAGCGCACCTGCCATCCTCTCCGTCCTCTCTCAGCTGCACGTGGATAAGTGCTGGCTGATTGCGAGTCTTGGCGGTGCACAGGAAGCCCGTGCACTTGCGCGTGAACTTGAAGCTGAAGGCGTTAGCACACGGTATTGCAAAGTCTGGGAAGGTGCCGGTGTTCCGGCTGCTTGGGTTCTCCATGCTGGTAAGTGTCCCCCCTCACCAGCATTCTACTGGACATCTACATCCCAGCGACGGCAGAATTCTGATGCGCCGGCGCTTTGATCGAGTCCGGACTTGCGAGGAGCCATGCTATGCATCGCTGTTCCCTGACCATATTTTTCATGAGATGGAAACTCATCTGCGTCCTTCAGGCGACTCGAATAGCCAGTCAACCATAATCCGCTTCCACATATTCCTCAGGAGGAGTTCGACTCCCTTCTGGGACCGTTGCTCGTCCCTGAGCACTATCCCTCTCCAAAGTCACCCCTGGCGTCTTCACCCCTTTCCTTACCCCCACCATCGCCAATAATTAGCGTACCATCCGATTGGATCCATTTTGAAAGGCGTTCCGTCAAGACAACGTTAAACAATTTTCAAGGACTGGGTGGTCTTGCGCGCGAGCGTCGGCGTTCACAATGTTTGTTCAGTGTAGACGTCGGTCGTCGTGTAAAGCAAGGAATCGAGGTAGTGCGCACCTGTGCATAGCTCCCTCCTGACGATATGGCCCACACTCGAGCAGCTAATCCCCTACGCCTTCATCTCCCCTTCCGCTCACTGTTGATTACAGCAGTAAAGATGGCATCACTGCAGAAGATGAGGAGGGGGTATTGCTTGCTCTCGAGCAGCGTCATCGTGTCCGCCACCTCCGCCTTGTCTTGCCTGTTCGGAATCTGCAGAAGCTTGTCATGGCAATTGATGGGGAATTCCCGATCTTGGAATACCTGATTGTGGATTCTTCGCCGAAGTACGGCACGGTCTTGGAGCTCCCGGAAACACTCCAAGCACCACTTCTACGTCACCTTGCACTGCGGGGCTTCTCCTGTCCAATACAGTCTCGATTACTCCCGACTGCCGTGAGCCTTGTCACACTCTGTCTTGTGCTAAAACACCCATCCGCCTACTTTCAACCAAGTGTCCTGCTTCAATGGATTTCATCTATGTCCCAGCTAAAGAGTCTCGTGATCCACTTCACATTCCCTGTTTCCAACCGTGTTGTGGGGAGGCAACTCACACATGCGCCAATCACGACACACATTACACTTCCTAACCTTCGCTTCTTCTGGTTCAAAGGCGTTAGCGCTTACTTGGAAGCGGTTGTTTGTCGGATCACGACCCCGCGCCTCGAAAACCTGTAAATTCTGTTCTTCAAGCAAGTCACGTTTTCCGTTCCACGTCTCGCGCAGTTTATGGACACAACAGAGAACTTCAGGTTCGACAATGCCATGATCAAGTTCAAGGGCAAGGAAATCCATGTACTGATGTCTTTCCGTGGGGCCGACAGGTATCCCTTCTTTGTATCGATTGATTGCGGGCACCTTGACTGGCAGGTGTCTTCTGCGGCACAAATTTGCAATGTGATTAGCCAAGTGTTCTCTGCGGTGGAGCGCCTCACTCTTCGACACGATGTCCATGGTCAGTCATCTGAAGAGCACAACGATGTCGACCGGATCGAGTGGCGCAACCTTCTGCGTTTAGCGACGTGAAGACCCTTCGCGTCGACAATGGGCTCGTCGAGGAACTCTCGTTGTTTACGACTGGAGGACGGAGAACTTCCTCTTGAGCTTTTACCTGAACTGCAGGAGCTCATATATATAAGAAGTCGCGATACCGGTGATGCATTCACCTCATTCATTGATGCCCGCCAGAACGCAGGTCGCCCTGTAACCCTAGTCCGTCGTCATAGGCCAAGACCAAGACCTTCGAAGCCATCCTCGAACGACCCCGCGATCACATCAGCGAGCGGCGAAGCTGGGAATGACATCGATACTTAAACCCGGCTCCTACACCCGAACCACCGAGCAGTTCATATATTGCTCGGACTGCTTCCCACTCCCTTATCCTACCGCCTTACATCCCACCACGGCTATGACCTTCCGTCCAGGGTCTTGCGACATCGGATATCCCTCAAAAATCACACTTTACTAGTAGTTGGAATATTATATTGATCTGGTAATCGACAGACAGGATTGTATAACAGTATAAGCGCATGAGTTCCTACTTGAATGATGGATTTAGGCGATGCTTGGATGTACTGTAATGATTTATTACACTGATAGCAACAATACAAGATCATATCAATCGTGGAGTTTGTATGAGGCTAATTGATTGAGGCCGTTCACTGAGGTATTCCGAGGCTCATGTGAGCCGATAGCCGATAGCTAGGTCACACTTCATGCGGCCACTCACAACGCAGTTTATTTCCACACAATGGCCCATACGTTACCAGTACATTTTTAGGACTAGTCAATTCTGTCTTTACTTCCCCGCCAGTTTCCCCTCTTGCCTTTTCGAGCGTCTGGAGCCTCAACCGCAGCTTCCTCTGTCCTCGACATGCTCGTCTTCGCCCTTTTTGACTGATAGCTGTGGTGCCATCGGCTTTGCAAGATCCTTCATCACTACTCGAGATGAGAAAGGTTCGAGTTTTTGTAATTCAGGACTATCTGGGTACGGGCATGTGAGGGCCTTGAGACCATCAGGTCATCGTATTCGCAGGTGCCAGAAGGGCGCACATCAAGGGTTTTGAGATTGCCTAAAGCGCCCTGACGTGGATCCTCCGATTGTTCTCTCCTGACGTGTTGACTTGAGTGCCATTTTCATCAATCTCGTCGAACCGAACCATCGGGATGTATTCGAAATACCGGTGGCAAATGCCGCTCATCCCTCTCGAAGAAGCTTGGGAAAAGAAGTCTTGAAACGTTTCGATTAGTCATACAAATGGCGATTTTGGATTGAATGTAATCCGTGATGGGCATTACAAGAACACGGGACCAGAAATCGTCTTTTTTTTTCGCGCCTGATCAGGCATAATTTGTGCGAGAATGCGTCCATTTTCAAATCTTCGAGAGGTCCTGCAGGGTCACCTTCCTCAACGATTTGCGAACTTGGACCGTACATTGCAGGACGCAACCTACGCTCGATAAATTTCACCTCGGGTCCACGGATTCATCACAACAACCTCTAGGGTATAAGACTTGTGCAAGCGCGACCATCGTTCCCTGGCAGGAGACGTAGCATATATGACAAAAAATGGCATATTATGATCAATGAACTGGTCTGGAATGCCATCCTTGGACTGGTCTGAATCGATCAAAGTCCAGACAATCATCTTGTACTCAGCGCGATAAAAATTTGGAGCCATCACATAGACGCCTTCTTCGACGAACATGTAAGGTTCTTTATGCCAGCACCAGATGACCCGGCCTCTTTTCTGCAAGGCACCTACGCAACGCATAATACAACCAGACACTCTTCCCTGTCGAAAGTTAACGATAGGTCAAATGACCGTGATCGTAGTCTTCCTCAACTGACACTACGCCCAAGCACAATCCCCCGCATTTGCCAGCGCACCTTGTGCCTTCTTGCTTGTGCTCACGCGTCTCGCGCCGCCCCACGCCCTGCTCGTCGCCTACTGGATCGCCGATCATGGCGCCGCAGCGCTCTCCGGCCCGACGCGGGAGTGCTTCGACTCCTCTGGGTGGTCGACCGATGCTGTTCCGTTTTCATTTGTTCCATCTTCGTTTTTTCCAGCGTTGTTGTTGTAGCGGAAGTAAGCGGGAGATCCGCTGAGGGTATGGGCTGCTGCGCTCGCACCCGCACGGGAGGACGCGGACGCGCGCAGTGCTGAAATCGCTTATTACGAGCATCTCGTCTTCAAGAGAGAGCCAGTGGAATGTAGGTGGCGAGATGACGCGTGCCGCTGCGCAAGGACCCCATTCCTCCCACGGAACAATCTCAGCCTCGGAGCCTCCTCCATCTCACCCACACCGACGCACCCCTTTTGCCCTTACTCCCCTTCTCCACTTCCATCGTCACCATCCTCTTCGTCGTACCGTGACGTCGTGCGGCCAGTGCCAGTGCCAGTGCCAGTGCCAGTGCCAGTGTCAGCGAGCGCAAAGAGCGCATGATGGCTGATCGTAGTGACAATGTTTTTCCAGCTCGCGTGCGGACCACGTAAGCGCAGTAAAAAAGTGATGCCACACACACTTTCACCTGAGCTCATCGAAGAGATAGCCCTATACCTACGCGCGCGCGATATTTCATCTCTCGCACTGTCCTCCAGGCAGTTTCATGACATCGTAAACGGCTCGCTCCTACTTTAGTACGCATATCGAACCGAGCTGGCAGGTGTATACGATCCACTACGAGATCTCTCACAGTGCTCCATCATCGACCGTATGGAGTCGCTCAGACGTTGGGAAGCGTCGTGGAACGATGTGGGAAGATACTTGTCTGCTTCCCCCGAGGCTCGTCATACCCGCAGAGAGGGACTTGCTCGGCCCGTTCTTTCTCCGCGATGATTATCTGTTCACAGTTGACTGACAGGGCCATCTGACGGGTCCGCGCCAGCCTGCACTCTTATACATCGATCTGCGAGACGCACTCCGTACAGGCAAGCACAGTTGGAGAATGATTGACTATCCGAAGGGTTCAATCAGGATCACGCAGGCGTTTTCCATCAAAGAGGATGACCTCGTCGTCTCCCTCCTCAGATGAACGCCGGATTTTCTCTCCACCCGGTTTGCCCCCGACAACCCCATTTAATGTTGTTTTTTTCTTATGGCTTTCGCTGCTGCTTTTTTCGTTTATGTACAGTCTACCGACGGTCGACAGAACGGCAACGAAAAACAGTTCTTCGGTTTATGAGCCTCGAGACGGGCGTCGCTGGCCACGGAACCTAACATCCAGCTCGATACGGAGCTGTCACTGAACCTCCTCAACATACGAGCGGATGTCATCTGGGACCAGATCGTGCTCGTCTTGGTCGACCTGCGCATCCACATCCCGGAAAGCGACGCCATTTATCTCGTGGATTGGAGGCGGGGGCGGATGACGCTGGTGAGTGCCGTGAGTCGTGCGTGCCTCATGTATGCAGTACGGCATGGGCGCTAGCACAGAAGCGCCCGTACAAGACCACAGCAGTCCTTTATGGCCGACGACGGCCCGTTAGGCATGGTGTCTACTTTCAAATCGCAAAAGTTGGACGGTGATACTGTTAAGGGCGCCTGGCGTAGAAAGGTGAATCAATATGTATTAGGGTTGGAAGAGCAAACCATATTCGGGAGAAGATCCAATTCGAGTGCACAGTGCGCAGTCATCTCGCAACAGGGGGAGCGACAGGTACAGTGTACCGACACCACTTTTCACACCACCATCACTTTTCACACCAATAGGAAACTTGCTCAATTTTAGCCCGTTCTTGCTGTTAATTTACACATGGGTAACTACCTCTTATACCTACAGTTTGGCCAATTTTGGGAGCAATCGGTTGAGTTGTTACTGAGCAGTGATAGCCATATCCCGTGAAATGACGATTTTGGTGGCAGTCACACTTTTTTGATGTCAAATTGTGACACATATATACATTTCTTGTACACAAAATGATCTCATGCCAAATTTATACACTTTGCTAGATATCTTCAGCCTGGACATGATTCAATAACGCTCCTTAGCCTTTTCACACCATTTTCTTGAGCCATCAGAGTTGTCGTCGACTCGGAGTGATGAGGATGAATAGATAAGAAAGTTCCCACGGCTGTGCAAACCGGCGACCATTGGATAGATCAGACAGTTCTCACAGCTGTGAAAACTGATGGTTTTGGGACAAATTTGACTCTTCTGCTCGTATATACTCTACTGACCACATAGTCACATTTTAAATCACGGAAAAATCATTGTAGATATCCCTAGATACTTTATAACCATCCTATCTAGTCAAAATCACAGTGATGTGTTTGTAGCTGGGACAGCACGAACAAATGTAAAGTGGTGTGAAAAGTGGTGTCGGTACACTGTATGGTGTTGAATATCTGTCTTTGAGCACTCCTGATAAATTTGATGTATTATGTTGGTTCAGATGATGGACGTAGACCCCTCATACTCCTCCCCGCTCCCATCATCCCTTCTACCCTCAGCAACATTGTCCCTACATACATAAATATTGGACTTGAAAGAAGGGATAGGAAAGCTTTGTGGAAGGGCAGAGTGCTGCCTTGGATGCGGATACATGATACATGCTATTAACGTTCCCAGGGCTGCTCCTTACGAAGAACACAGAGATTGTGATAATTTCACTCGCAATGGAAAGTTAAATGACCAACATCCAAGCCTACGTCTCTTAAAGGGACATGCGGTGAATTCGATCTTCTCCAACGTGTAAACAAATATCGCATTCTAATTTCATCTCACACTTTTCCGAAGAATTCTGCTGGCCATGCTGTACCACACCGCCTGGACGCTTGGAAAATTTGTAACCTTCTAAACATCGACTGTTCTAAACAGATACAGTAGTTCCGTCACACGGCAGCCGGTTCCGGTGCAGTCCTCGTCGCCCAAGCAAGTTGAAAAGGAACATGGACCTTGACCAGGAACCACTACCACCTCCCGCTTTCCCACGCCCTTCCCAACCCCCTCCCCCCGAAAAACCACCCGATATCTTCACTTTCCCTCCTGAAGACTTCCTGGAAAATGACTATGTCCCGCCCCCTGGAGAATGCCCGGAAGACTTCCTGGAAAGAGACACGACGACGATGCAAGCGGCAGCTCGTGAGCTGAAGAATGACATCATCGACGGCCTCCGAGGACCACTCCAGTTCCATGCAGGACCTGAGCTCGCAACCTGGCATGGCCACGACCGCCTAGGACTCACCAAAAAGCAGTTCATGGAGGCTTTCAACATAGTCATTGTAGCCTTAGACGCAGGATATTACCCAACTGGCAGGAGAACACCGCTCTTAGGCGCCCAGGACTGGGTAACCCTCTCGTCTGCCGCCCTCGCAGCAGTAGGGCGAGGCTACGCACGCACGTACTCCGACTCAGAAGAGGGATACCTTGACATCATCCGGAGGTCCACAAGGGACCCCTCTACACACAAAAGAGACCCGCCTTTCAACCACATGTTCGACCGGTAAGGTATTCCAGGGGTAACCCTAGGGTATGATTTGATAAACCCTAACCCGTACCCGCGAACACCGTACCCGAACGGTTAAGGGTACGGGTACACCGTTTTGTTTTACGGGTTCAGGCACGACACCGTTTTCCTTCACGGGTTCAGGCACAAAACCGTGCGCGTGTAAGACACCGCGGGTGAGGTACGAAACCGTACAACACCGCGGGTTTTGTATATGAAATGTACTACGAGTTACAACTACTACAGCTAAGTTCTATCTACCCGTGCTCCTTGCAGAGACAGCCACTACCACATCCTCAAAAACGACAAGACCGCAGCGTGCCCATGAGCCAAAACAGAGAAAAGCGCGAATTGAGGGTGGCGAGAGTTTGTTGCGCGTGAAAGGGAGAAGGTGGCGGCCTTGCAAGAACACGCGTTCGACGGAGGTAGAAGTCGCTAAACATTATATTAGTGATTGAAATGATTATATAGAATTATACTGCACTTACCGGGGATGCTCAAGTAGTCCAAAGCCATGCGATGAAGGTTGGGGTAGACATGTTGATTGTCCACCCACCACTTCAAAGGGTCCTTCACATTCTCGACAGGGTGATTGAGGTATTCCTGGATCTCGCTGGCACGGGGAGCAGAGGTAACAGAAAGGTCGCCGAAAGATGCAAATCCGCCATTGTTCTCGGTCTTCGAGTTTTTTGTGGGCGTCGCATTGGATTCATCGGCCACCTTCTCGTATTCTGCAATGTACTCCTCCCGGACCAGCGACTCGGCTTCTTCGATCCACTCTCCCTTCCACTTCTGGTTGCGGAAGTATTCGAGCTTCATTCCCGGATGTAGGACCATGGCGATACGATATGTAGAGGAGGAGTCAGTAAGCGAGTAGTAGCGGTCCATCTTCTTGCGTGCGAGCTTCATGGCGGCTGCGATGGAGGGGTGGTATACTTTCCCGGTTTGGTAATTAAGGTGGCTTGTTATCCGGTCCATAGCAGGGATGATGGCGGCGACACTAGCAGAGTCTTGGGAGAAGAAGAGCGTCGCGTTCTTGTATTGGAGTAAGACCGCGACGAGGTCCTCGGCAATAGACCACTCCTCCATTTCCAGTTCGAACTTTCGGAGCTTGAGGGACTTGTCGGCTGTCATGGCATCGATGGCAGTGCGATATCTGATTGCAAAGTCGAGCATGTAGTAAGTAGAGTTCCAGCGAGTGACGACGTCGCGTGGGAGGATGCGTGGCTTGAGCTTGAGCTCCTTGCAGTATCTGCGCCATGCAGGGAGGGCGATGGTTGTTGATCGTACGATGGCAAAAGCAAGGTGGCGAAGCTTTGTTACCACTTTACGGACAGCAGCTGTGTCCGCCATAACCTCCTCGCGTGCATCTGGATCCAATTCGTCCAACTCGTCGACACCATCGTCGAGGTTATCTGTGCTGTCTAGGTCCAGAAGGTCTTCATCTTCGTCCTCGTTTTCGTCTTCATCTTCATCTTCATCTTCACCATCTTCGCTGTCGTCGCCATTGATGTCCAAGTCGAGGGGATCAATATCATTGTCGTCACGTTCGGTTGCCTTGCCTAGCCCAGCATTGAAAGGACACAAAAGGGTTTTCGCAGAGAGCTGCAAGGTGTGGTTGAAGCAACGAACGCGATGCTCCATCACAAACGAGTTGTCCATATTCGCGAGCGCTTCCCCCTGCGTGTTGTTCGACGTTGCGTTGTCAGCATTCACAGCAAGGACCTGTAGAAACAATTAGCTTGAGAGCATAACACGAGACTACAAACTTACCCGATGTTGAAGCCCAAACGTCTTGAGCATCTTCTGAAATGCCCGAGCCAATGCCACGCCGGTGTGAGATTCAGGAACCTCGATGATATCCAATAAAAAGGCCAACATGGCCCCATTGTACTCAAAGTGCACAGTCCAAGCAACGAACGCATGGTGATTGGTTGACGTCCATGCATCGGTCGCAAAATGGACACGCCCTGGGTGATCATTTAGGAGCTTGATGATACGTTCGCGGCACTTCACATAGGCCGCGAGAATGTCACGACGAACGGTGTTCGGAGATGGAACCTTGAGGTGGGGGTGTCCTGTTGTGAGAAGATTGACAAGCTCGGGATCGGAGACAATAGTTGCTGGGCGATTGCTTTCGGCAACCCATTTTGCAATGTGGGCACTGATGTATATGAGTCAAAGAAAGGTATGTATAGCGCATGTACTCACCGGAACTCAGGGCCTGAGTGTGCACGATGAGAATACACAACGGGTTTTTGCCCTTGACTGGCGAAGGCACTGAAAATGTTACCGCTTCGCTGGCTACCAGACACCCCGCCTACAGCCTCGTTGACCGTATCCTCGCCAAAGCAGCGAACTGCATGGTGCCGAAGGTTGGCAGTCGAAGACTTGTCACCTTTGTCTTGATAGCGCCGAACGCCTCGTGCCTCGGTTTTGCATTTCTTTGAGGAGCAGGTGAAGAAGTGGGCGACACGGCCATGGTGTACCTCAATTGTTACTTTAGGTTTGAAGAAAGAATATATAGGAGACCTCCAAGTTTCCTTAACCGCCGCTAAAATTGAAATGAGTAAGACAGCAAGGAAAAAATAGTAAGTAAACGCACCAAGTTCCTTCTCAAGGTCATCTAGCTCCTCGTCGGATCCAACTGCGATAACCTCCAGCAATCCATTGGTCTTGATGCTGGCTTGATCGTCGGTAGTTGGGTCCTCTACATCACTGATGACTGGAGACGAAACATTGGACAGCGCATGTTTAGCCCGCTTAAGAGGCCGAACGATTGCACCGGTGCCTTTCTTGATACGCTTGATGCCTTGCCCGATTGCCTTTGCACTTGATGTGGCTGCACTGGATATAGAGGAAGTGCGGGAGTGGAGTGATGAACGCGACGACTTCGCAGAAGACTTCGTTGAATTGTTAGGCATCCGCGGACCGTGGGATTATAAAAAAAAAAATGCTCACCTTTAAGTGGGTGAGCCAGATCTCGATGAATTGCTCCTTTTCACTAGCCTCGATGAGACCTGACGAAGCCATTGGCGGCCTGAGGCCTGAGAGGTTAGGGCGTGCCTCGTTCTCTTTGCGACGCACGATCGGAGCGGAAGCAAAGATCAGCCACAAGCCACAAGCCACAAGTGAAAACTGTATAGTTTTCCCACGATATTATGTGAGGTCACCAAGCCTTTCTTTGGCAAAAGTCGTGTATAAGACATGTATATAATGGTATAGCTGATTCAGTATTCTAATGAGCGTCGAATTCTGCAACACATCCCCAGTTCCCACTGCATAAGGGTCCTATTCCATCAATGAGCCTGTCAGAGCAGCCGAGGCACTGGTTGTAGAGGAGGCGAGTGAGGGGAAGTCGGTGAACAGGCATTCATGCCGCGAGGAAAGCAACAGAAAACACAACACTAAGGATGCTCGTGAGTTGTGAAAAGTGGGATCGTAACAGATCGTGTACCATTGGATCCGAATGCCTTGGTAGGATTAGCTGTCGATGCTGCCCGCATGGGAAGCACCCGAGCCTGTCGGAGCAGCTGAGGCACCAGTTGTAGAGGAGGCGAGTGAGGCGAAGTCGGTGAAAATCTGCGTGCTCTGGTATGTTTGACAGTTCGAGCTGGAGGGTATACGGGGCATATAGGGAAGCGACCCAATGGAAACAGTTTCGGCAGGTTGAGAGTAAGAGAGTGTTTGCCCGCCTGAAGTGTATACTCCAGGAATATCCATGAGGCCACTATCGCATACTTCGAATGTACCGTTTTGTGCGGCGTTGGACATGTTGTAAGGAAGACCAATGCGATCAAGAGTATGTTGACAATACCCTACAGGATTTGTGCCGTTGGGGTTACAGATCTTCATTCCGACAATGCCCCCGCCTACGAATTTGGTCCAATTGAAGGTATTCACTGGTGTGCAGTACTTGAAGGCCGGTAAAAGTGTCGGCGATGGGAGGGGTACAGATGCAAAAATCAGAAATGTTATTGACGAGTGTGGTAGCTGGATTGTGTCCCGCGGAGAATTTGATTGGGATAAACTTGTTGGGGTAAGGCAGTGTACGGAAAGAAGTTCGAGACCAAGAGATTTGAGGTATAGAGAAAACCGTGTACCCGCGCAAACGGGTACGGTATTTCACGGGTACGATAAACCCAAACCCGTACCCGTACCCGGGAATACCCGTGACCCGATACTCACGGTGTTACCCATACCCCTGTCACACCTTATCGACCGGCTCACGGCTACCGCGGAACACCTCCACACCTACCTGGCCGCGGACAATGAAGAGGCAGCGGAGTGGATCAACAGTCTCAAAGAGAAAACCCGCTTCTTCACTGACCACTACGCATCTCAGGCGATAGCAGAGGCCCTGGACGGATGGAAAGTTTCCCAAATCAGAGAGCGTGCCAAGGACCTTGAGGAGGTCATCCGGAACGCTGTCGCTACAACCTGCAAAGGCCAACTGATGGATGCCGCTGAACAGATGGGCCTCACCCTCAAAGAGGACCCACAGCCACGCAGAAACCCCTCGCGTGCAGCCAAGCGTGCCCCCACCAAATCCCCAACACGCAGGAGCCGGAAGTCCAGACAGCCTTCCGAGTCTCAGGGCCCGTCGGAAACCGAGCCCACCATCAACCCACCCGCCCCACCACAAGGGACAGGACCTGACAACACAGACCTGGCTGCCGTAATCAGGGCGGCAATCGGACCCCTGGTGTCTAGGCTGGAGGCGATCGAGAGACTGTCCATGCCACCACCACCACCACCCCCATTCCCGACACACACAGTCCCTGCATCAGTGACGCGCGAGACCTCTGAACGGCCAAGAAGCAGTGCGGCACACAGACAGGACCATGTCGTTACCCCTGCACGGCAGACGGATGCGCCTCCCCGACAAGCAGGCGACCCAGGGAATGAGGACCCAGAGGAGTGGACGACAACCGCGCGCAAGGGCAGGAGTAGGAAAAGGAAGGGCAAGACCAGCCCAACCCTCCCTCAGCAAGCCCCGGGAATGCAAGGTGCAGTCAATCTTGTCCCTGGTTCTTTCCCATACGCTATGGCTGCCCGACAGGCAGCAAACATCACCCAACCCGACGCGGGAACTACTAGCCCGCCGACCCTAAGAGCAACAACCACAGAAGTCACAGTGCTCCGCTTTGGAGGCCTCCTACTGGACCCACAGATGGAGAATGCAGTTAGAGCCCGCCCTGCAGATGCGATTGCTCGAGAGGTCAGGGAAGCGATAGAGAAAGCGGTAAGCAAACCCATACGTATCATTACGGGCCGATGGAGCATAGGCCCAAGAAGCAAAGGTAACTACGTATACACGCTCTCCGGTGAAATTCCCTTCGCCAAAATCCAGTCATACGAGCGTTTCCTTCTCGCTCCCTTCCCAGGATCGTCCCAGCTCTGCCCGACACTGGGATGGACGAGACTACTGGCACATGGAGTGCCATTTACGAACAATCAAGGCACCCCCTTTGGTCCGGAAACACTTCTTAAGGAAGTCAGGACACTCCCGGGCCTAAATAGCATCTATTTCTCCCTCGCCCCACGATGGGTGAGACCTATAGAGCGGATATCAGGTCCGTACTCCTCCATCTCCTTTGCCTTCTCGGACCCCGATGGGTCAACTACAGCCAAGCTTCTCAAGGAGCGACATGGGCTTTTCGGTAAGGAGGTCCGTATTGAAAAGTGGCTGGACAAGCCGCCACTTGTGCAGTGCTCCCGATGCCATAAGCTAGGGCACACAGCAGCCTCACGGAACTGCCCTGTCCCTAAAGGGGACATCAGATGTGCTAAGTGCGCAGGAGCGCACACAACAGAGGCGCATGCCCGACATTGCAGGGGACGCCATGCAGTCGCAGGAACCTGTAACTGCAAACTCCCCTGCCTCAACTGCGCAAGCAGAGACCACGACTGCCGAGACCACCGGTGCCCAGCAAGGGACAACTACAGAGCAAGGCACCGCAAACACCCTAACAAAGGGAAAGGTAGGGACAACACAGGACCGGAGCTGACGGAGCCTCCTGAACCGCAGGCAGAGAGAGTCCCAACCCCTGTGCAGCGACAGGCAAACCTCAATGAGGAACCTCAGCCCAGACCGAGCAATCAAGGGCAAGCACACCAGCCCCACGCAGAAGTACGACGAGAAGACCAACCTAATTCGGCCCCCCGGGAGCCTGCCGTGGAAAGTCTCTATGTCTAACAACCATACATACACAGTATCATCGGTGAACATGCGGAAACGCAACGCGGTCACCCATGCCATGTTAAATCACGCGTCACACTCTCATTTACTACTTGTACAGGAACCCTGGTTCGATCGGATTGGCACAGCGAGACATGACAACACCCGCGAGGGTATAGACGTGCTCGGTGGCGTTGCCTCCCCGGCCTGGGATATCCACTATCCCACCATCAAACCGGGACAAAGACCAAAAGTAATGGCCTACTCCCGCAAAACCATCAACCACAACTCAAACCAGCAACTACCTTTCTCAGTTGTCACCCGCCCAGATATATGTTCTCACCCCTGCATACAGGTCCTGGACATAATACACGTCGGGGAGGAGTGGCGGGTCATAAACGTCTACCATGATGTAAGGGACATGTCGGGCCTCGACGCCCTTCTGTCCCTAGACCTTGACCCCTTCACGCCGACCCTCATCATGGGAGACTTCAACACCCACTCCCGGTCCTGGTCGCCCAACGACATAGAACCCTCGTACTGGGCATGGAGACTAGAGGAATGGGCAGTAGGCAACCTCCTAACGCTCGCTAACGAATCAGGCACAATCACGCGCCAAGGGGCCGAACATGAAAGAGACAGCGTCCTTGACCTAGCGTGGTACAATGCTGCAGCTATCGATAGAGCCACCTTCTCAAACCTGCAAGTGGACTGGGAGGGATCTTTAGGCTCGGATCACGCGGCATTGCATGTCACGGCCCGGACAAGACATGACCTCCAACCACAGAGTGGCCCCAAACTCAACCCTGGCTACCTAGTCGAGGATGGCGCCAAACAAAAGTGGCAGGAGGCCTACAAAGCGTGTGCCCAGCGCAGTCACTTTCACTTCTCCCAACCTCCGACAAAGGAAGAAGTGGAACGTGCAGCCCTCTGCCTCAAGGACGACATCGATGACGCCACAGCCACCACATGCCGCAAGCGCAAGCCTTTCCACCCGAAAGCCGCCCCATGGTGGACGGAAGCGTGCACCCAAGCAGCCACACAACTGAGGATGGCCCGGGACAAGCAGACACAGAAGACAGCCTCACTGCGCCTCAAAGGAACAGTTCGAGCGGCCAAACGCATGTGGGCTAACGGCATCATCGCACAGTCGAGCCTATGGGAAGTTGCAACCTGGCGTCACGGCAGGAGAACAACCAAAATACCGCCACTAAGAGGACTAGAAGGGCTCACCCATGAGCACAAAGAGATGACTAAGATCTTCTCTCAACGCTTCCTCGTAGAAACACCACCTGATGTCCCTCTCCGTCTAGCAGATGACCCACAACCACTCCAAACCCGACAACTCCCGGAAATACACGACTCCCTCATCCAAGATCTCCTGGCGAAGACGGCTAACACCTCCGCGCCAGGCGTCTCGGGTCATTCCTGGAAGGTAGTGAAGTGGGTCTGGGAGGCAACCCCTAAACGGCTCGCAGACCTCGTCAGAGCTAGTGTGCGGGCGGGACACCACCCCAGTGGATGGAAAGAGGCTATAGTGAGCGTTGTCCCCAAAGCCGGCCGTGCTGACTACACCATCCCCAAGAACTACCGCCCAATCTCGCTCCTCGAGTGCCTAGGGAAGCTCGTCGAGAAGGTCGTAGCACGACTCATGTACCAGGAAATCGTACAGAAAGACCTGGTGCCCACCAACCAGTTTGGGGGACGCATTGCCTCCTCCACAGTCGATGCGGCACTGTGCCTCACTCACGACGTCCAAAGCGCGCACGCGGCAGGGCTTCGGACAGGCATATGCCTGTTTGACATATCAGGCTTTTTTGATAATGTCAACCGCCCGAGACTCGTTCAGCTAATTAGTGACTTAGGTTTCGCCCCAGAAATTGTCAACTGGTCCAGGTCCTTCCTGGCGGACAGGCGAGTGCGCCTCAAATTCAATGGCACACTCTCTGACCCGCTGGCCTCGGATGTCGGCACTCCCCAAGGATCGCCAATCTCCCCAGTCCTCTCCGTTATCTACACCTCCCCGCTCCTTAACAAAGTCCACGAGTGGTCAAATGCCACCCTGGGTATGTATGTGGACGATGGAGTCCTCTTCGCGTGTGGCCACGATTGGTCCGACATTTCAGAGTCCCTATCCTCACAATACACCATATGTGCGAACTGGCTGACGCGTGCAGGCCTGGCAATTGAACCGGACAAAACCGAAGTCCTCTTCTTCAGGCGACAACGTGAGCAAGAAGCACCACCGGCAGCCCTCCACCTCCGGCCCACAGCAGAGGCAGCAGGCTACCGCGTCAAGGCATCCACAAATGTCCGGTACCTGGGCTTCTTCATCGACCACAAGCTCAACTGGACAAGACACGTTGACATCATGTGCAATAGAGCCCGCGCGTCACTCAAGGCCCTACAACTACTTGGCAACTCGACGCGCGGGATCGACTTTGCACAGTGGAGACTAGCCTACAGTGCTATTTGTCTACCAGTCCTAACATACGGGTGCCAGCTATGGTATAGAGGGAAACAGGTCTCCCTCGTCCGCAAACTCCA
>WHVC01000318.1:0-26247 GCA_015178925.1 Russula emetica | reverse complement strand
CCGCCAGCGTCACACTTCAACACCGGACATCCGAGTTTGGATTCAACTATCTGAGATATCAATCTCATGCAGAGAACCAGATTGGCAGCTTTCGTCCATCGAGCAGGTCTGTAACTCCTCTTTGCACCACCTTTCTATGGTAGAGGACCTCTACATCGACCGTCGATTCGAATATTCGCAACTAGTTTGGAAGAATGATGCATCGAGAACACCTTATGGTTGCAACTCTTACTTCCATTTACCACGATGAAGAATCTCTACCTATCCAAGGAAGTTTCGCCAGGTATCGCGGGGGGCCCTGCAAGAGTCGTTGGTGCCAGAATAACAGAAGTGTTGCCCAGCCTGCAGAATATTTTTGTGGAGCGCCCGAGCCATCGGGACCTTTCCAGGAAAACATTGGGCAGTTCATTACCGCGCGACAGCTTTCCGATCACCCTGTCGCCATTTCTGAATGGGACATAAACACTTACCGTCCTACGCGAATTTGAGGTCACGGTGATGCAGCCCGTAAGTTACAGCCCATGCTCTCTAGCTTTCACATTCATCTTGTATCACTCCAGCCACGCGAGAAGAGCTTGCTTTGCTCAACTCGCCTCGCCTCTTGCTTACTTCTTCATCGACTTCTTCCCCGTCCCTCCCTTTTTTCTCTCCTCCATCTATCGTACATTATACCATGCTCTGTCTGACACGTCCTCGCACATTCACTTGCACGCATACATACTACCTGTATCGTCTTATAACCTCTTTGGCGTCGAATGATTTATGTTGATTGGCGCTGGATTTGGAAATTGAACCTTTGAACGAGACGATCCCTCATGCCCAGAGGAAGGAAAGGTTCGCAATTGGTGTGCGAGGCGGCCATGTAGCTTGCGCAACGGAAATGTGAGATAGGGCTACATTAAATTCCCTGATTGATTGAAGACTCGCTCAAGAAGAGCACGGAAGGATATCACGACGCTTTCGCGCACGTCGAACCAGATTGTTGGGCAATCCTATAGATACAACCAGTCACAACGCATCATCAGTAAATCCCAGCTGCCACCCCAGGACGTGTATGCGATGTGTGAGAGACAAACAGCCATGGAATCTTCTCGAGCGAAAGTAATAGTCCCTCGTGGAGAGTGAGCCAGTCATTGCGGGAAAAAAGGTGGGATTGGGAAAGAAGCGAACCGCGGTCGACGACGACGCTAAGTCACGCCGAACGGTGGTCTGTCGTGAATGCACGGGACCCAAATGACGCGTCAGGAAACCGAGGGCTCATGGAGGTTCGTCGCCTGTTCGTCATTACTATCGTCAATAAATGCATAAGTTCGCAATGTATACGTACCGAGGATACCCCGAACATTTTCATCTCAACCATCAGAACAAAACAATTAGACCAGAGAACGAAATGAGAGTAGAGATTAAAGAGTAGCGGCAAAGACATAGAGAGCAAAGAAGGGGAAGGGAAGAGGAGGCAGAAGAGAAAATTGAGAAACGAGGGTAAATTTACCGCGTCGGTATCGGAGAGAGTGAACGCAAAAGGCACCTTGGGATCGAGTAAACATGCATAGCGTTCATGGGGGTTATTGTTGCGCAGCGCTATCCTAATTTGAACTGAAATGAAAGGGGAGCTCTTTGCGTCGTTTGCGATGACTGATACGAAATTAAAATAAGCGTGCGATCTACCAGTTGTGCGCAAGACAGGACTGGGGAAGAGTATATGGATTCTATGGAATGGAAGGGCGCTGACAAGATCACATGCATCGTCTGTACATTTCCTAACTCCGCTGTTTTCAAAGTCAGCTCGCGGCCAGCCGAACACACAACAGTACAGCACCAGTACTGGTGCATCGCATCAGTTCATATAGTACTAGTACAGCACTGGTGCATCGCATCATGTTACACGTATAGCTTAAACCCGCGGCAGTGCTTCCGCAGCAGTCTCGATGCTTCGTATAAACCGGCAGCTGTGGGTTATCTCAAGCAACGGGTTCTCCCCTACCATTCCAGCACCTAATCCTCGTCGGTCTGCCGCTCTCAGTTGTATGCCACGAAAAACTCACACACTGCATCAATAACTGACAAAGTCTCAAATAGCTCAGCTAAAAGGCGTGCCCCCCATCAGATATCCCCACCATACTCCAGTACGCCTCTGGGTTGTCGATCCCAATAGATCACCGTTCTGAAGGCTTGCTGATGGCAAAAAATCGTCTCCAGACGCGGAAGAAACAAACCGAACGAAGTCGACGTATGTTTTTCATTGCGCGACATCCCGCAATGACTATTAATGACTGCTGACAGACTTGATGTGATGTAGGCCAGGTGAAACGAAACGGCGTACTTCCTGATGACGTCCTACTTGAAGTATTTGATTTCTACATCAATATAAATTCATCATATAGAGGTAAAACGGAGATCGAGGCATGGCAATCGCTGGTCCATGTGTGTCGACAATGGAGAAGCCTCGTTTTTCGATCACCACGTCGCCTGAATCTGCGGCTTTTTTGTACACCTGAAACACCCGCAAGGGACACGATGGACGTCTGGCCAGCCTTGCCTCTCCTCGTTGAGGGTGTTATGACCTTAACACCAGGCGTGCACAACATCATTGCAGCACTTGGGCAGAGCAATCGCGTATGTCAAGTCTTCTTGTACCTTGCGCGTTTGCAATTGGAAGAAGTCTTGGCCACGATGCAGGTGCCATTCCCGGAACTGACAGAGCTGCGGCTCTTCTCAGATTGTGAAACGCTGTCAGTCATTCCCATTCCCGATTCGTTCCTGGGTGGATCAGCCCCACATCTACAATACTTCGAATTGTTTGGCATTCCATTTCCGGGATTGCCAAAACTGCTTTCGTCTGCCACTCGCCTCGTCTATCTCTGTCTTCACGGTATTCCTCATTCCGGGTACATCTCACCCGAAGCGATGGTCGCCCTCCTCTCCGTGTTGCCCAGCCTCGACACACTTATACTTCAATTCCAATCCCCTCAATCTCGTCCTGACCGGGAAGTCCGACGTCCGCCTCCAGACCGTTCTGTCATCCCCGCTCTGCTATCTTTCCATTTTAAAGGGGTTATCGAATATTTAGAAGACCTCGTGACCTTCATCGACGCCCCCCAACTCAATTTTTTTTATATGACTTTCTTCCATCAAGTCATCGATTTTGACATCCCACGACTCGCCCAATTCATCAGCCGTACACCCAAACTTAGGAAACGCGATGCACATGTGCAATTCAATGATAACTTCGCCCGCGTCGGGCTTCCAGCCCGGTCCAGAACTCTTCAGATAGCAAGCTCATGCAGAGAACCAGATTGGCAGCTTTCGTCCGTCGCCCAGGTCTGTAACTCCTCTTCGCACCCCCTTTCCACTGTAGAGGACCTCTACATCGTGTATCGATATTCGCAACTAGTCTGGAAGAATGATGCCATCGAGAACGCCCTATGGTTGCAACTCTTACTTTCATTTACCGCGGTGGAGAATCTCTTTCTATCCAAGGAATTTGCGCCAGGTATCGCGGCCGCCCTGCAAGAGCTCGTTGCTACCGGAATAGCAGAAGTGTTGCTCAGCCTACAGAATATTTTCGTGGAGGGGCTCGAACCATCAGGACTTTTCCAGGAAAACATTGAGCAATTCCTTGCCGCGCGACAGCTCTCCGGCCACCCTATCGCAATTTCTGTCTGGGATAGAGGCTGGATCTGATGCAGACCGTAGGATATCGATGTTTGATAGGCGCCCTCTGCTCTCAATTTCGAGACCTCCGTTGTGCTATTTCGTTGATGATTGATCTCCTTCTATGATTACATATTGTGTGGAATAGAGGCAATTTGTCTAGGTGCTTATCTACGTCAACGATAGTTCTCGTCCTTTGTACCTGAGGTCAGGCCTGTCAGAATCGATAAGTACTTTATAGTCACGGTGCTCGGTTTCGATTTCGTTGACACGTACTTCTGAGTCTTCTCTTTCAAGTTCAAGAATCCGAGTCTCACTCGGCTTTCTACATTCTCCCGCCAAGGCGGTGACTGCACGATTGCGGAAAAAGGTACGATCATACCCTTACATCAAGTAACGTATTCCGACTCGGATGCGGCAGGAGATTGGATTCAGATCCGAGTGTTTGTTTTTCTTAGCGCTCGGAAGACTTTTGTTTTTGTTTTCTTAGAACATCATTTCTAAGGCCGAAAGCAGAGATCGTTCTGATCACATCAACTACGTAGTATCATCATGAGATCGACCGTACACAGTATAGAACTTTAGGTTTGACTGACATCTGTCAGTCAAGCTGCTGCATCCGTGAGTCTGTGATTGCATCAGGTTGCTACCGGAGTAAAAGTGACTACGAAACGAACCTGGAGCTTAATCAGACACTGTAAGGGTCGGCAAGATCATCCGGCTATGGATAATTAGCGATGCCCGAGGTGGATGAGCCTACCCTGCCAGTGTGTTACGAACAATCAATCTTCTTTCTTATTACAGCGCAGTTTATTCTCGCACCATACAGTCTCTTACACCCCTAGAAATTCTAAGGCTTCCACCAAAAGGTGAAAATTACAGGACAAGGAGCAGAAGGGTCGCGTGGACCCCGGGTCGGATCTCTCCACGCCGCAAGACCGTACGGGACGACGACAGTGCCGCACGCCTTCCGATATCTCGTCTTACAGTATATGATTTATTTTGGTCAGCAACCATGCTTGATAACTAAATGTTGCGCCAGTGGAACTTGAAGCTTGAAGGCTTCTACGCATCTTTCTGCCGAGGAGCAATGGCGGTTAAGAACGTTTTATGGACTTTGTCTTGATGCCAGATTGAACGTTAGAGTTGCCAGTGGATCATGCATACCTTAAAACTCATACAGCACATGGGACCTTGATGACCCCGCCCGATGTTATACCGTGGTTTGGTTTGACTCGGCTTGTCGCTTTGGCGAGGATATCCCTTCAGTACTTTTCCGAGAAGCACTGTCATCGATGGTACACAATCCACCGTTATTACTGCAAAATGATTGTTGACAATTGTATGGGGTGAATCAGTATATGCACGCACTGCGCTCCTTCAATTACAAAGATGGGAGCGGCGCGCAGCGCGGCCGGAGAAAGATTGTCCACCTGCAACGCTAGCTAGCATTAATGCATTCTTTCCCTCTTTCTGCCCACAACTCGCTTTAGGGAAAGTGGCACGAAACGGAAGAAAGGGTTTTATATCACCCTGATTGACGGTCATCCCGGTCGGCCCCGAAAGCTCATTATCTTGTCGTCCAGAATTAGTTACTCCACGCTTTATTTTATGAGATGCACAATTCTGTAACAAAACCGGGATATGAAGGTATCGAACGATGGTCAAAGATGAATTGACAGGAAGGGACATCCCAATATTTTCTTTATGGGCTTTTGACCTAAGCTGCGCGCAAGTCGGCGATTCTTTGTTTTCGATCATAAACTCCGATGCCACATACTGTACCCACCAGTCAGGTGTGATGAGATCTTATGACGCTCTCAATATTTGCGCCGAAGACAGTTTCAAGGTGCGCTCTTTATGCGGTTGGAGCTCGAACACGACGTGCATGGAAGGGTGGATTTATGGCGGTGTCTTTGTTCATCTCCACACCCGTACAGCATGATCCGGTGAGCATGCTAGCTGGGGTGCCAGGTACGGTTGGGCAAGTACAACAAAGGCTAGTAAGGGCACCCAGAGTACAAAGCCCCACGGAGAAAATGAACGCGCCGTTCAAAAACCCCTCATATAACACTCATGTCGCTCGGTGGAATAGCACATTGGAAGCGCCAACAAAGTTTCACTGGTTTAAAGGAGACGCTCTGTTCCATATTCACGCATGCGGTGCAGCGGGAATGAACCAAATAAGCTATAGAAGACAAGAAATATGAGTACGATGATGGTTAATGGATGTGAAGATGAGGTGGTCAGTATTAGCATGGATGATCGTCAGCGCTCGCCCATATTAGACGAACTCGGTGCTTGACTTCTATTGATGTTCGATCCTCCCAAAAGACTGGAAAGCGGACTCACCGACATTCCCTTTTCCACACGCCCCACTAAAACCATCGCGAGTCTCCGAGGGAGATGAACACAGAGAGCTGTCACTGGAGAAGTGAACCGGCGTGGTGCGAACTGCTTCATCGTCCGCGGACAAGAGCAGAGAAAGTGCCACAAGATCGATCAGGTACCAGGACAGCTGGTCATCTGCGTTTGTGAGTGGAGAGAATCGTCAAACTCTTCACCGCCGATCCTACGACGGCTATCTGCGTTAGAGTCGAACCATAAGTAAAACGCCCAAAACACCTTCCGTCACGTTTTCTGTGGACTGGCGTCTACGAACGAACTGCAGTTAGAATGGGGAAAAAACTCGTAGTCGTGAGAGAGCTCAGAAATTTGGGTATAGAAGAGAACAGCTTACCATTCATCGTGGCCGGACGAGAGTGAAAAAGTTGAGTGATGGTTGGTCACCACGTGGACAGAAATAAGCGCCCAACTGCAGAATATTTTGCCCACACTGTCCGGCTAGATTTCGGCCGCTTGGCCAGGAAAGGTGGTAGTTAGGCGCCGGTGCATGGGATGGAAATTGGCGCTTTGAACTGTCGTTGCTTCGTACTGTATAAACCCGCGACTGTGAGCAATCTCAAGCAACTCACACGCTGCATCAATAACTGACAAAGTCTCAATTTGAAATAGCTCAGCTAAAACGCGTGCTCCTCATCAGATCTCCCCACCATACTCCAGTACCGCCTTCGTCTCTCCACCATTTCCTAGCCGCCCTTGCATATCGATCCCAATAGATCACCAATTATTCGTAGCCAGACTCGGAAGAAACAACCCAACCACCACAGTCGACGTATGTCTTTCACTGCGCGACATCCCAGCGCAATGGCTACCGACTGACGTGATATGATATAGGCCAGATGATACGAATCGACGTACTTCCTGATGACGTCCTACTAGAAATATTTGTTTGCTATATGCCGGAACATTCGATGTTTCCTAACAAAAGGCATGTAGAGGCATGGCAATTGCTGGTTCATGTGTGTCGACGATGGAGAAACTTCGTCTTTGGATCACCACGTCGCCTGAATCTGCAACTTTGTTGTACACCCGAAACACCCGCAAAAGACACACTGGACATCTGGCCAGCCTTGCCTCTCATCGTCAGGGGCATGGTGTCCTCATCAAACACGGACAACGTCATTGCAGCACTTGGGCAGAGCAATCGCGTACGTCAAGTCGACCTCTCGAGCCTTGTGGGTTCGGAGTTGGAAAAAGTCTTGGCTGTGATGCAGGTGCCATTCCCGGAGTTGACGGCTCTGCGGCTCTTCTCGTGGTGTGAACCGCCAGTCATTCCCGATTCATTCTTGGATGGATCTGCCCCACGTCTGCAATTTATCGAATCCTCTGGCGATCCATTTCCGGGATTGTTAAAACTGCTCTTGTCTGCTACTCACCTCGTCTGCCTTAGCCTCACTTATATTCCTCGTTTCTGGTACTTTTCACCCGAAGCGATCGTCGCTCCCCTCTCCGTGTTGTCCAGCCTCGAAAGACTTACCCTTGAATATCTTGAATTCCCATCCCCTCGATCTCGAAGTTTGCCACCACCAAAACGCTCTATCCTCTCCGCTCTCCACTATTTTTGTTTCAAAGGCATTACCGAATATTTAGAGGACCTCCTGGCCTTCATCGACACCCCTCAACTCGACCACATGCATATAATTTTCTACAATCAATTCGATTTCGACTGCCCACAACTCTCCCAATTCATCAATCGTACACCGCTCAGGGCATGCGATAAAGCATATTTGCAACTCGATGATTGGACCACCAGGGTCGTACATTTAGCCCGTTCCAGGTTTCTTGAGATAGAAGTCCCACGATGTTGAGAACGAGATTTGCAGCTTTTGTCCGTCGCCCAGGTCTGTAGGTCCTCTTTGTCTTCCCCTTCCATGATAGAGGATCTCTACATCGGACGTCAATATTCGGAACTTTGGGAGAATATTGGCATCGAGAACACCCTATGGTTGGAACTCTTACTTCCATTTACTGCGTTAAAGAATCTCTATCTATCCAAGGAATTTGCGCCAAGAATCGTGGCCGTCCTGCAAGAGCTCCTTGCGGACAGAATAACAGAAGTGTTGCCCAGCCTGCAGAATATTTTTGTGGAGGGGCTTGAGCATTCGGGCATTGTTGCCGCGCGACAGCTCTCCGACCACCCTGTCGCCATTTCGGACTTGCGCCAGAGATACTCGTAACGCAGCTTGTAAGTTACAGCCCACACACACTAGCTCTCAAATTCATCTTGTATCACTCTAGCCGCGCAGGAAGAGCTTGCCGTTGTTCAATTCGCCTCGCCTCTTGCTTACTTCTTCATTTCTCCTGAATTTCCCCCCGTCCCTCCCTTTCTCTCCTTTGTCAATCGTACATTGTACCGTGCTCTGTCTGACACGTACTCACACGTGCGCTTACACGCATACGTACTACCCGTATCGTCTTATACCTCTCTAGCGTCGAATGTTTTATATCAAATGGCGCTGGTTTTGGAAATCGAAACTCTGACCGAGACGATTCTTCGTGCCCAGAGGAAGGAGAGGTTCGTCCTTGGTGCGCGAGGCGGTCATGTAGCCTACGCAACGGAAATGTGAGATAGGGCTGCATCAAATGCCCTGGTTGAAGACTTGCTCAAGAAGAGCCAGAAGGACATCATGACGCTTTCGCGCGCGCCGTCGAACCAGATTGTAAGGTAATCATATAGATACAACCAACGCATCATCAGTAGAGCCAAGCGGGGCCAGGCAAGTCCATGACTGACAGTCCCAGCTGCCACCCCAGAATGTGTATGCGATGTGTGGGAGACGAACAACTACGGAATCTTCTCGAGCGAAACTAATAGTCTCTCGCGGAGAGCGGAGTGACCCAGTCATTGCGGGAAAAAGGTGGGAAAGAAGCGAACCGCGATCGATGACGACGCGCTACGCCACGACGAACGGTGTCTGTCGTGAATTCATGGGACCAGATTCAGCAGTTCATCAGTGGCAGAACGGTGTTAGTTCTTTTAGGCTGGATTGACTCTTTGATGTCCTCTGAGTCGTTGGGAAGTTGCGGCCAACCACGCAAACCGTGGCCTGGGTAAAGCCTATGCCATGGACTGAACTGGCCTGGCTATCTCGGATCTCGAAGACCGTGACCGTCTGACTTCAATTGGTTTATTTTGTCCTCGTTTCTACCCTTCCGATGCCTCGAATTTGGGGTTCTTGCCTAGTTCTCGTCCTTTGTACCTGAAGTCAGGATCGATAAGTACTTTATAGTCCTATGCTCGGTTTCGTATGCTAATTGACACGTACTTCTGAGTCATCTCTCTTACAAGTTCAAGAATCCGAATCTCGCTCGGCTTTTATACATTCTCCCGACAGGCGGTGACTGCACGATTGCAGTAGAAGGTACGATCACGTCCTTACATCAAATAATGTGATGTGGCAGGAGATTAGATTCAGAACCGAATGTTTTTCTCTGGTAAGGGCATTTCTCATCCAGTCTTTTTAGCGTTCGGAAGACTTCTGTTTGTTTGTTTTTGATACTGTACAGTTCAAAGCATCAAAGATTATCATTAATGCATCATTTCTAAGGCCGAAAGCAGAGATCGTTCTGATCACATCAGCTACGTAGTATCATCATGAGATCAACCGGACGCAGTATAGAAATTTAGGTTTGTTTTGTTTGACATCTGTCAGTCGATCAAGCTGCTGCGTCCGCAAGTCGGTGACCGCATCAGGCTGCTACCGGAGTAAAAGTGACATCGTAAGGACTTACAGTAATCAGACACTGTTAGGCACTGCAAGATCATCTGGCCATGAACAATAAACTGCCCAAGGTGGATGAACCCACCCTGAGTTGCGAACAATCAATTTTCTTATTAAAGCGCAATCTATTCTCACACCATACAGTCCTTTATACCCCTAGAAACTCAAAGGTTTCTACCGGGTTCTAGCTTTCCCGAAAATCACAGCAACTTACAAGGAGCAGAAGGGTCGTGTGACTGTGAGTCGGATGTCTCCACGCCGCAAGACCGGACGGGACGACGACAGAGCCGCACGCCTTCCGATATCTCATCTTGTATGATTTGTTCTGATCAGCAATCACACTTGATACGGTACAGCACTAGTGTTGTGATCACACCGCGACGAAGGAACGTTTGACCGAAAATACAACAAATGTTGCGCCAGTGGAACTTGAAATGCCAGATTGAACGTTAGAGTTGCCAGTGGATCATGCATACCCTAAAACCCATACAGTTTGATGATATACATACAGTACCGTGGTTTGGTGGGATATATCCCTTCAGTACTTTTCCGAGAAGCACTGGCATTGACGGTGCACAAACCACCATTATTTACTGCAACAGGATTGTTGAAAATTGCACGGGGTGAATTAGTATATGCACGCACGCGTTCCTTCTTGCAAGATGGAAGGGAGCGCTCGGCGGGGCCGGAGAAAGATTGTCCACCTGCAAATTGAACGTGCAACGCTAGCTAGCGTTCTTCCCTCTTTTCTGCCCACAACTCGCCTTAGGGATAGTGGCACGAAAACGGAAGAAAAGGTTTCTACTGTATCTCCCTGATTGGCGGTCATCCGGGTCATCTGGTCTGCCCCAAAATATCTCCTTCCATTGGAAGCTCATTACCTTTGTAGTCCCGAATTAGTTACTCCACGCTTTATTTTATGAGATGTACAATTCTGTAACAAAACCGTGAAATGAAGCTATCGGACGGTGGTCAAAGATGAATTGAAGGGACATACTTGAAGGGACATACTAATGAGCTTTTGACATCAGCCGCGCGCAAGTCGGGAATTCTTTGTTTTCGATCATAGACTCCGATGCCACTAGGCAGGCTTTGGACGGAAGGATCATATTGTACCCACCAGACAGGTGTGATGAGATCTTATGACGCCCTCAATAATTGGGCCGAAGACAGTTTCAACATGCGCTCTTTATGTGGTTGGAGCTCGAACACGACGTGCATGGAAGGGTAGGGTTAAAAGGTGGATTTATGGCGGTATCTTTGTTCATCTCCACACCCGTACAGCATGATCCGGTTAGCATGCTAACTGGGGTGCTAGGTACGGTTGGGCAAGTACAAGAAAGGCTAGTAAGGGCACCCAGAGTACAAAGCCCCACGGATAAAATGAACGCGCCGTTCAAAAACCCCTCATATAACACTCATGACGCTCGGTGGAATAGCACGGTGTAAGCGCCAACAAAGTTTCATTGGTTTAAAGGAGACGCTCTGTTCCATATTCACGCATGCGGCGCAGCGGGAATGAACCAAATAACCTGTAGAAGACAAGAAATATGAGTACGATGATGGTTAATGGATGTGAAGATGAGGTGGTCAGTATTAGCATGGATGATCGTCAGCGCTCGCCCATATTAGACGAACTCAGTGCTTGACTTCTATTGATGTTCGATCCTCCCAAAAAGACTGGAAAGCGGACTCACCGACATTCCCTTTTCCACACGCCCCACTAAAACCATCGCGAGTCTCCGAGGGAGATGAACACAGAGAGGCATGGCGCGAACTGCTTCGTCAGCCGCGGACAAAAGCAGAGAAAGTGCCACGAGATCGATCAGGTACCAGGACAACTGGTCATCTGCATTTGTGAGTGGAGAGAATCGTCAAACTCTTCACCCGCCGATCCTACGATAGCTATCTGCGTGGAGTCGAACCATAGATTTCATAGTAAAACGCCCAAAACACCTTCCGTCACGTTTTCTTGCGGACTGGCGTCTACGAACGAACAGCAGTTAGAACGGGGAAAAAAACTCGTAGTCGTGAGAGAGCTCAGAAATTTGGGTATAGAAAAGAACAATTTCATAAGCCGGGAGGCTTCGAAAGTAGCGATTCATCTGATGACTCGTCACAGCGCAACGAAAGAAGAGACAACTCACCATTCACCGTGGCTGGACGAGAGTGAAAAAAGAAAAAGTAGTGACGGTCACCACGTGTACAGCGAATGATTTAGGGCAGGCTAACTCTCCGTGCCAATTGTGACGTGCGTCTACTCCTTGGGCGCGATTTGGAAAAAGGTTCCGCAATGTTCCGGATGTCGCCCGAAGAACGTCTGACCCCCTCAATTGCATTTCCCCCAATTCCCTCACAAGACGCGGCCAACGCCTCGATATTCGGCCAGCTCACAGTAGATTTCGTAATTGACACATCATCCTCGGTCGTGCCACGATGGGCAACACTACAAGTTTCAATAATGTCACACAGATCGTCGAGACGGGCGGTGGGCTCCTGCTAGATGCGAGTGCTTTCGACAACGTGTCCACTCACGGCCCACTCAGTCTGACTTTCGATACCGTCTGGGTAGTGGACGCTGGAGTCGCCCCACTTGGACCGTACGAGGCAACGTCGTCAGTGGCATTTGAAAATTTATCAGGGAAATGGAGCGGTGCGTGAAATCCTCATTAGCGCACCCGATTGTCGTTTATGGGTTATGGGTAATGGTTGGGCGAGCAGGGCCAGAAAGGGGTAAGCTAATAACTATGATCGGACTGGTGGCCGTGGCTAACCAAAAGAAAAAAAAAAGAACAATTGGGATCAGAGGATGATGACAGATGGTGGGTGACTTGGAGCCCAGAAGAAGGCGAGGATGTCAAGTATACCCATGCGCGGTGGTCCGAGATGAGTAACGGGCAACTGGACGTGTTCCAGCATGGGTTCAGTGCCTCTCTGAAGGAGAGGTTAGATAGCCCAGGGGCAATACCGGTGAGTGGCTGTACGCAAATATGGCAGAGAGGCTGATGGAGCGAATGAACATCAAAGTTGACCGAGGATCCTATCTTAGGGGAAGCCTTGGACGGGATTGAGGTTGCACTGGGGATATGACGATTTGTGACAGTGACGTGACATATGGACGGATTTAGCGTAGCCAATTAGATGTTGTTAAAGCTCTCAAATATCTGTTCTTGCTCTAATGTGTCCCCTCCCGCTTTCGCTTTCATGCAGCATCCCCTCCAAAACACGTACGTCCTCCTCTCTCCGTTCTATTCCCCTCATTCCTTACCATTCTACAGCTTCCACGCCCTCGACACCTACATCCAATCGCAGAAGGCCCTCCTCGCCCGCACCCAATCCGATCTAGACCGCCTTCGTCGTATACGTGACCAGGCGGTTACCCACCCAGAGACAATTTTCCATTCTTTCGACGAAAAGGTTTTCTTTGTCTTTAATGACCAACCTCCCCTCTTTTAATCAACGATCTCACAGCTCAATGATATTGTTTTCCCCCTTGATCGTCAGCCTGACATTGCTGCCGAGGTCCAAGATAAAATCGACTGGGATCTATTCAGATGTCAGGGTGTGCCCCTTCACGCCCACTCTTTTTTATTTACTTTTAACTAATGACACTGGTGTTAAAGACCCCACTCCTCTTCACGCCCTTGCTGCGGATTTACGCGCCACTCATCATACACGATCGCAGCCATCAATGAAACAACAAAGTGCGCTCTCGTCGGCTCAGCAGCTCGTGCGTACGGCCAGGCGTACTATTATCGAGCCGGTACTCGCCTCATTCGAACTTTCATCCGACTCGTCCGATGAGGAACAAGAACCAGCGCCGCATGAAAGGCAGCAAATTCGCCGCATACACCTCCGCAAGAGTGGGCTCACAGTGCGTGCATCGGGCGTGCACATCCTACGCAACATGCAAGATGAGAGCCAAGACGTTGACATTGCAACGGACGGCGAGCAGTTGGCACCGACACCCAGCAGCATGATTACGTCTCTACCACCACCGCATTCCCCGACGGAGCCGATGGCCATATCAGTTCCGAGCATACGGTCCTCACGACCTCGTCGGCTGCTGCCGGCTCGTCCACATGCAGCAAAGGCAAAGCAATGTGTCCTCAAAACCGAGCAGCTTTCTGAGCCCCCCATCACCAAGAAGGAGAAACCAAGGTCAGAGACGTACAAACAAGCATGGTCCGTTTCAGAGCAGCACCTCCTCGAGCGCCTTCTTGCCGAGATTCCGGATGGTGAAAAGAATCGGTATGCGACCTCGTTGTGTCTCCATGATGAGCTTCCAACTGATGGATACAACTTGTAAAAAGATGGTCCAAGATATCAAAGGCAATGGGTGGTCGCCGCACTCCACGTCAGGTTGCCACTCGCGTACAAAAGTATTTTGAGAAATTAAAGCTTTTTGGTGTGAACGTTGGGCGGGCCTCTATATCTTAACCGACCGCCCTTTCGTTTACGTACATTATCGTCGTACCCTATTTTTATTTTCACCACAATATGAGAGTCCCCCGGTAGCGATGTTTGTGTCCAGAGTGTGCCCTGGCGATGTTTATCAACTGCATATTGTGACGACGACGACGCAGCCCACTGTGAGGACAATCACCTGACCTCTGTGACTGTTGCTCGATTGGCACTCATTAAAACACCGTCCTTTCTTCCTCCCTCTTCATCTCTGTTTTTTTAATCCCCATATATACGCCTGTTTCTCTCCACGCACCCCCATGGCTGGAACATTCGACCCAAATCAAGCCCAGAATCTCGCCGAGGTGCGTCATCCTGTACCTAGGTCCCTGAGATAGCGGCTAAGGGTTCTGTTGTTGTTGGGGGGTTAGATCGAGAAACAGTGCGTATCCAAGGCTATCTCCTATCCCGCCGCCGCTTCTTTCTCTTGAATACAGTATTCTGTACGGAATTTTTACGTGTCTCACCTCGCTGTATTACTTCTAGGTTCGCGGTCAAGGCTGTCGAACATGCACAGGTTAGCGCGTAACCGACACCCCTGAATTTATTTCCAGGCTCAGAAAGAGAAAAACTGACGTCATTTTGGCGTGCGTCGCGATGTCATTTCTCATTCTAGACCTATTGGAACCTGCTCGAGAAGATCCCGCCGCGCTCTTTGAAACTCACAAGGTACCGCTCCCGTGTCTGTTTCGCTGTGGTGGTAGTAGGGGTCACACACGGAGGAAATAGGTACGATGACGAGATCTTTGAACACACACTACGCGACTTCCCCGAGTTTGCGGCCGCGCCGCATACGGGCCTCATCAAGCTAGACGAGGACTGGATGAAGAGTAAAGAGGGCAAAGAGCGCTGGCGCGCTTTTGTCAATGCGTGCGTCATCTCTCTCCGCGCGGCATTCATATCCACCCTGCGGCTTTGATTGCTCAATCGCAATATTCTCTCTCTTTCTCGTACGCGCGCGTACTATAACACAGATATGAGGAAAAAATCACAGACTATAATTTCGGCTCCTTGATTCGCGCTGATGCGACGAAGGAATATAGCGAGACAAACACAATTTTTGGTACGCCGACTTCTCTGGATGGGTATATTTCTTTGGTCACTGATTGGCTTATCTTGCGATCTGTGTCGCTGGTGCGTTGGGATCGTAGTAACGCGAATACAGGTGAGGTGTCATTCATGCTCTTTGCTTGACACGTCGTCGTAACTTCCGACGTCATGGACACGACCTATTCAAACCCGACATAGTTCTATGCTATTGAGGTACGCCCTGACATTATTCATTCCAATTTGATTGGTCCCTCACCATGCATGTGGCACCTACAGATCTCACGCAATAGACTTGGCCTCAACGATGCAGCACACGAAGTGGCCAAAGAGGAAGCGCGTAAGGAGAGAGAGAAGGCGGAGAAGAAGAGGATAGGCAAGAAGAAGAGTGATGCGCCTTGATCGTTATTCTGCCGCTTCTGCCGATGTATGGTAAGCTACCCTACGATGATGTACAGCCACCAATGAAATGGGAAAGAGTCAGCAAGCAGTAGCATTCAATGTATTCCCCTTACAACAATCTACAATAATGTCATCTACTGGTCCCTTTGTCATTGGCAGGGTGAACATCCGCCAGTGAAATTGGAAGAAGTCAGCGAGCAGCATAATATCTTGTATTCCCCTTACTGCAATCTAATATCATATCATTTGTCAGTGACAAATTACAGTATCCACTATCGCCATTCTCCGTGATGTTGGTCAAGTGATGTGGTGCCATGTGCCACTTTGATAAGCCATCGTATATGCTCACACTGCAGGCACGCTATTACAGTAATACGTGGCGTCGGCCAGGGAAAATGGGGCAGAGGGTTTGAGAGTAGCCTTCTCGTGGAGTTGAGGATACGTGTAAAAGGTGAAAAACAGGGTTTCATATTTGCGGAGTAAGTTTGATGAATGAACGAACACAGTACGATATTTTGGCACTAATAGCATCGAATTTGCGCCCGGGCTCTGCATGATTTACCGCCATCGTGCTTCGATTGATCAGAAAAAATCAGCAAAAGCGCGTATACATATGTGGTATGTATGCACTGTACTGTGCCATGCCACGTTCTTCGCCTTCCTCGGCTCCATGTGCATAGAAGCGGGTATAATGTAGGCGCAGAAAACCAATAGGTCGGTGAATGTATTTCTCCTATAGGTCCAAGTGGGGACCGGAGGCATTATCGCGAAAGAAAGATGGGGGTAACAGGACCCTTGTTAGATTCAGGGACTCGGACTTTCTGTGTGTTCGAAGGGTAGTACTGTCCAATATGGTTCGGTGTTTACTTTTTTTTTTTTTTTTTTTTTTTTTTTGGGAAATCTGGCCAATCGGGCTTTCGAGATTTTCAGGGTATAAACTGTAAGATGCCTGGAATCGTTTAGTTTGTGTTTGACTCTGGTCGTGTCGCCGCGAGAGATTCAAGTTCTGTGGTCACCCAGTGGAAGTCAGACTGGCTCGCACTCGAGATATAATTGTGTCGTACAACGGAGAAGTGTATGGATGGGTGAAACGTCTGCGAGAAGGCGAAACGGTAGTTCCTCTAGTAGCCAGCGGATTCACCACCCCGAGCACCGATGGGGATCGCGGTCAAAAAAAAAATATCGGTGTTTTTTGGGAGTCGGAGTCGGAGTCAGAGTCGGACAATCTCGGAGGTACTGGCCTGTGTTTTGTCTGTCAGATGGGGGTATGAGGAAAGAAAAGAGGATTGAATGATTGAGTTCAAGTTGGTTCAAGGATTTCTCCTTGTTTTGAGAGCACCGCTGAGACGCCGAACGTGGTGACCTGCCATTTGGACTCAAATTGAGAGAAGACAAGTCATGGGATTTTTGATGGGAACCGCCAACAATTCAACGGCGGGCAGGCCAGGGTCAACCCAACACAAACAAAGGGATATTACAGTACAGTACCGACCTACCGCAACAATAGAAACTCTCTTTGGAAGCGAGCACCTCAGTTCGGCGGTAACGTCTGGCGGACCTGTTGCAGGCACATATACCACAACGTATTGTATACAGTCAGGATAGCGGAAATAAATAAAAAAGAAGAAACAAGGAGGATATGTTTGTTTGGAGTGGGGAGAAGAACCGTTGTGCCTAAGAACATTATGCCGTAAAAAATGCAGATTGGCACTTGAGATTTCTTTGCTGCTTGTATGTAAACCCCTACACCTCTACAATTAAAAATGGCGGGGCGCCGACGTGGATCTCGCGTAAGAGTGGGCATGACGAATGCTCTCCGGACTCCCTGTGCATGGACGAGGAGATGCAAAGCGTATTAGGGCCACGAAATGTAGGAGCAGGGGGTGTGGGAATGCCGAGTCATGATGATGATGATGATGGTGTACCTGACTTTGTGACCAACTCTAAACGGTCTGTTTGGTTTAGACGGAAACTAGCGAGTGTTTGGCGCGTAGTTTTTTCCTTCAGCTGTTCCCGTCGAGGCTGACTATTTCTCAGGTACGAGGGTAACCCGTGAGTCTTTCTCACTCTGCCTTTCTTCGTGCGACTAAGGTCTTCTTTGAGTTGCAATCGTCATTTACTGGGCTTGGGACAGCGCGCCAAGGCTTCGCTTTCTAATGCTGGTATTATTGGCTACCAGTTCGGCACGGTAGGCGTCAGTGACGGAATCAGTATGGGAACGCACGGCATGTCCTACTCCCTTCAATCTAGGGATCTCATCGCAGATCAAGTTGAGACTGCTGCCGGCGGTCATTGGCTTGATGGTATGGTTGTTGTCCCAGGATGCGACAAAAATATGCCTGGTGTTCTTATGGCGCGTACGTCCCTTTAAATATATGTTACCTTTTTTAAGTGCAATGTCGTAACTTCACTCTAGTTGGTAGATTAAATCGTCCCGGTCTCATGATATACGGTGGCACCATTCGTCCTGGTTCCTGCGAAGGAGCTCCCCAATTAGACATCGTTTCCGCCTTTCAGTCGTACGGGAAATACTTGCAAGAAGGTCAAACATCCAAAGCAGAGAAGGAACGATATCTCACCGTGCGTCATGCGTGCCCGGGCCCTGGCGCGTGCGGAGGGGTATGCTATGTCTGTTTATACATACTCGCGAGCTTACACCAACGAAAGATGTACACTGCGAACACCATGGCCAGCGCTGCGGAAGCTCTCGGGATGACACTGCCGGGCTCATCCTCGTTTCCTGCTGAAAGCTCCGAGAAACTTGTTGAGTGTGACTCAATCGGAGAGACCATGTACAACCTCTTGGAAAAGAACATTCTTCCAAGGCATATCATGACCCGTTCCGCCTTCGAAAATGCGATGGTATGTCTGTTTTGTTCGCTCCAGAGCGCGGTTCGGGGCTCCACGGCCATTTTTCTGCACTAGGTTCTGACAATGATTCTCGGCGGCTCTACTAATGCTGTTCTACACCTCATTGCCATTGCTCATTCTGTAGGCATAAAGCTGGAGCTGTCAGACTTTCAAAACGTGTCCGATAGAGTACCGTTTATTGCGGATCTCAAGCCAAGCGGTAAATATGTAATGGAGGATGTGTACCGAATTGGCGGCATTCCTAGTACGTACTTGTGCGACCTTGAATTTCTGTCTGTCTGGTTCTCACACGCTGCAGAGATCCTCGCGTACCTCTCAAAAAAGAACCTAATTGACGGCAATAACATGACCGTCACTGGTCGGACCCTAGGGGAGAACCTTGAGCGCTGGACTCACGAACATGGAGAACTGTCAAGTGACCAGGACGTCATCCGACCCTTGGAGAGCCCCATCAAGGAGACCGGTCACATTAGGTCAGTACCGGACGATCTGTCCGCTCTTACTCTATTCTGAAAGACAGTGCACATCAGAGTGCTCACTGGTAATCTTGCGCCCGGAGGCGCGATCGCGAAGATAACGGGAAAGGAAGGCTTCGGCTTTACGGGGAAGGCACGTGTATTCGATTCCGAGGAGGATTTCGTACACGCCGTGGAGGGCGCGTCGATCAAAAAGGGCGAGAAAACTGTCGTCGTTCTGAGGTATCTCGGACCGAGCCAATCCCTTCCATACACAACTTCGACGTTGAAGAAGAATCATCGGACGAGTCCTCAGACGACGATCAAGCAAAGGTCAACCAGCAAATCAGGCAAAGCCCAGCCCAGATAACGAACCCTCTTCCAGGGAGCGCACGGAACAAGGGAAAGGCAATTAGTATACAAGTACCGGCGCCGCAACCGCAGAACGTTGCCCAAATACAATCGGCAACCACCTCTCACACGCCAACTCAACAATCCATCCAACAGATAACCGTGTTGCAAACTAATAGAGTTGGTGAGATAAAGCGGACGCGCGCGAGAGGATCTAGATTAGATGTAATGCTCAGTGGTCGCGCGTGCGGCACGATAACTATGTGTATTACCTAGATTAGATGTAATGCTAATCTAGCTATCAGTATGGTGATATGGTGTTTAATGGTTCGGGCAGATTGCTCACCTCAGTGGTCGCGCGTGCGGCACGATAACTGAGGTGGCAGGGCTCTAAAGCCCCCTGCTTATATATGTGTCTACTACGCGGGCTCTGTGCCCCAGGGGTATGGTAACGGATGCTAATTGTATGCTAAGGAATGTATGGGACCTCACAGATGAGGTCCCCGTGCTGTAGGTATGAAACATGGGCTTGCTGCTCGATCGTCCGTGGTGTGCGCATACGTGCTTAGTCGTTGGGCGCTCCGACGATCCGTTCCGTTCCGAGCTCCGAGGCGTGCTCGGATTCCAACACTCCCCCTCATTTCGCGCGGAGTCCAAGTCCGGCAGCGAAATGCTTGACCTTGGCCGAAGGCAGGGCCTTGGTGAGGGTGTCGGCGACCATGTCGTCGGTTGGGCAATAGATGAGGTGCAGGGAACCCTGCTCGATGACCCACCGAATGAAGTGGTAGCGCACGTCGATGTGCTTCGTGCGCGAGTGGTATTGGTGGTCCCGGGTGAGAGCGATTGCTGCCTGGTTGTCAGAGAAGAGGGTGGTGGGAGCGGTGATGGGGTCGAAGACGTCCGAGAGGAGGCTGCGCAGCCAGAGCGCCTCCTTCATGCCGTGCGTTACTGCTACATACTCGCTCTCGGTGGTGGAGAGCGAGACGATCTCCTGGCGTTTGGAGGACCAGGAGACGGCGCCGCCATCGATGAGGAACGCGTATCCTGTGATGGTGCGCCTGTCTTCGGCCATGCTGCCGTCCGCGTCGGCGTACCCTTCAAGGACGCGCTTGGTCTCTCCATACGAGAGCCAGAGGTCGCGCGTGCCGGCCAGATAGCGGAAGATCCGCTTGACGGCCTCCCAATGTGCAGGCCCAGGGTTTGCGGCGAAACAGGCGACGGTGGCGATGGCGAATGCGATGTCAGGGCGAGTGGCGAGGGCTGCCCAGTTGAGGGCTCCTACGGCCTCGCGGTCCGAGCATCCAGTGGAGCTCCCCGAGGTCCGTGACCTCTACGTGCTTGCGCAGACCGGCCTTGAACTCCTCGATAAGGCGCGGGTTGCTGGCGGCGATGGTGCAGTCGTCCACGTGTACCGCGACGACTGTGAGCTCGTTTGACTCCTTGTTTGACTTGTGAAAAACGGCCTGGTCGACTGAGCAGCACTTGAAGCCGAGTTCGAGGAAGATAGAGCTGAGTTTTTGGTACCAGCGGCGGCCAGATTGCTTGAGGCCGTACAGTGTCTTCACGAGGCGCAACACGCGGTTGCCTGCGTCATGTGACTTGTAACCAGGCGGATGCTGCATGTACAACACCTCCCCCTCGTTCAGCACACCGTTCAAGTACGCTCCCTTTATGTCGACCTGGTGCAACTCAAGATTAAGTCGATTTGCCATGGCTATGATGGCTCTGGAGGATGCTAGGCGGGCCACAGGAGCATAAGTGTCATCAAAGTCGACTCCCCCTACATCAGGAAAAGCGTCGGTACTTTTTTTGGTCTTTTAAAAGACAAAAAAGACAAAAAAGACAAAAAAAGACAAAAAAAAGACAAAGACAAATTGTCTTTTGAAAGAAGTCAAAGGCATGTCCGTTTACTTTTAAAGACAACATTTTACTTTTAAAAGACAAATTGTCTTTTTAAAGACAGTGGAAAAGACAGAATAACTTTTGAAAGACAGAATAACTTTCGAAAGACAATCTGACTTATAAAAGTAAACCTGACTTACAAAAGTTCACTACATTGGATTGGTAGTTCTTAGAAGCACACAATGGTAGGGCACGGATAAAAATTCTGCACGGCAAATGTGATTTAACAGTTGAGAAACACACCTAGCTAAATGAGCTAGTTATGTAGGAACTTCATCATACAGTGGGTCCAGCAGCTCGTCGTCGTCACTGGTGTCCGATTCACCCCCCTCGTCATCGTCCTCCGTGGAATTGACCCATTTAGCATGGATCTCCCGGGCAGTCTTGTAGATGTCGTCCCATTGCTGATCTTTGAGGCCTTGGATTTTTTTCAGGAAAACAGAGGCTCGCTTGACTGTTATTGCTGCCCCTCGCGGCGACAACACGTCGTAATCGCCCCAATTTGCCTTTGAGAACGCGCCAGACTTCGACTGAGGTGGTTTGAAAGTGCCTTCCATGGAGTACAGAAGAGCACGGTGGACCTGAAAAAAAAAGCGAGTAAATATCAAGAAAAACGATATATAGTAATGGGGTACGCACGGCTTGGATGGATGTGATAAGTGCACCAATTGGCCTCTCGTTTACTCGGGATTCCTTGTCGATTCCTGTGGTTGCCAAGATATGCTCAAGGAACGTTTGTGCGACCAGACGCCCTTGGAATAACCCCTAAGAAATAGGTGATTAGCGAACAACCACACTGCCAGTGGCAGGGATGTGTGACAGACCTGAAGCCTATTGAGATCCGGCGAGTCTGAGTCCTCACAACGATCATATGCCGATTTCCAGAGAAAAAGGCGGCGCTTGCTTGAGATGTCGTCCACGTCCCCAAGGAGATACCGAACAAAATTTGCCCTCTCCTCAGTTGTGGTTATGTGCTGGCGTTCGAACTCGGCAACAAGGGCTTTTTCAGTGGCCATAGAGAATTTGTGAAGCCACATTGAGATACCCCGCTTGACCTGGGCAAACAATAGTGAGCGACATAATAAGTGAATAGTAAACTGGACTTACGAGACCCTTTACGGCCAAAAAAACAACACCCTTGACATCGCCGCTGGCAATGGGATGGTCGTCTGGTGAGCTAAAGGCCAGGTTCCAGATAGTGATTATGTGTTCGTCATCAAGGCATTCCCAAGGACCAAGAGCACCAGCTGTGTCAAATGCGAGTGGGAGGACTTCCTTGGCAAAACGGTCAGCAGTGCCAGGAGGAAGATCAGAATTTTTGAATCGATAACGCCCTGTGCTTGCATCAGCTTGCCGGCTGACCTTGGTGCGTACAGGACTGGTGTGTATTGTGTTCACCTTAGTAAGGGACTGTGGCGGTTGAGACATTGGTTGCACGAAAATTGAAATGGTAACATACCTGGTATTTATCGATCGAATCTGTATCCTCAGGTGCAACTTCTTCGTCTAATGGAAGGCCCCCAAACGCATATTGGGATTGTCGCTAGGCCCTACACTGGCCTCAGGCTCATTGTGGGTGGTAAATGGGGCAGAGGCAGTGCGGCGAGAACGTGTGGTAGATGTGGACACCGTGCTAGGTGGTGGGCGAGAGACTCCAGTAGTAACTCTGGACTCGGAAGCGTGCCTGGTGCCAGCGGGCTTACTAGATGCCAATGGGACATCAACGGTCTTCTTCCAGCCCGCGACGAGGCCAGTTGATGCTTTGGACTTCCGCGCTTTCTTCGGGGTAGGCCTGAAAATGATTCTCTTCAAGTTAGTGATGATGCCAAAAACGAAGCAGGATCTTACCTTGGACCCGGTCCAATATCGGGTCCAGCCTTCCGCTTCTGGACATCCGAATTGGGACTCATGCTGTCATTTAGCCCTGCTGCAGCTTTATTGATACAATCTCTCATGGCAGGTCCCCTCTCCTGTTCCTTACTGCTCTTTTTCTTCATATTAATCATCGTGTCTGGCTCCTCACCGCCTAGTTCGATATCTTCCTCCGAGTCACTTGACATGGACTCAGCTGCAAGGCCTCCCTGTGGTTGCCATTCAGTCGGGTTGTCACCGGAACTTTCTCCAGAATCGCAGGGCCCGGGGTTAGTGGCTGTTAATGATTAGATAACTGCAGTAAGCCCTCGCTTTGGCAAAGGAGGTATAACTTACCTTCCATCATGGTGGACCGTTTGCCAGAACCTGAGGGTTTCCTCTTTGTGGGCTCTGGCTGTGGCTCGACATTGACAGTGTGATCATCGTGACCGTCTGAATAGCCTACTAGTAGGAGGTGAGTTTTCATTTGTTTAGAGGCGACAACTTACCTTGACTGACTGGAGTTGCGGCTCTTGGCTTCCACCCTCTGGTGACCTTGTTCCTTTGCCCATTGGGCCCGAGGTTTTTTTTCTTCCTCGCATCATTTTCAATCCTGGCAACTTCTTGGATACCTTCTTCTTCGGCAACTACCTTTTTTTCTTTTTCTTCGGCTCTGGAGGTGCGCTCTGCCTGGACTACCTCCTTTGGACGACGGGAGCCACTGTTAATTACCACCTGACCTGGACGCTTGTTTGCATTGCTGGCTCTGGTAATCATAGTATAGTTGGGGAGTGTGGTACAGCAAGGTGGAAAGGAAAAGGTGAGGTTTGTACGTCAATGAACGAGGGGTTGAACGCGGCCAAATGACAGTTTTCTGCCGAATTTGACTTAGTCGGTTTGTGTCTCAACACGTGTACATAGTTTGGTTGCCGTATCCGAGCTGTTTTTTCAATAGAGTCACCCTTATCACCCTCTCCAGACATCTGCGCTCGGTTCGGTCTCCAGCCAACCTGTGTCACCTCTGCAAGAACATACAGCAGGCCGTTTAGAAGACCGCCACTCGCCTGCGGCCTGCTCACCATTATTGATATCAGTGGGCCTTCGCTGTCCAGTGCCATCCCCATCCCTGAGGCCTGAGGGCCGGCTCAGCCGTGTCCATCACACATATCATAGGATCATTCCTGTCCCTGTGATCCACCCTGCTCTTGTGTTTGAAGCCGGGGATAGTCCCCCTCCTCCCTTACGTCTGGTCTTGTTTTTTTCCCGCCTAGCCTAACCCTCAAAAGTCAAGATCGCAGTTTGTGATTGCCACGCCCGTTGTTGCCCTCGCCACCACCATGACATCACAGTACCCTATTGTTCCTGCTCCACCTGCCATCGGTCTTGATGTCGCGTCCACATTGGGGTCCGTCTGTCCTTTGCCGTTTGCTCCACCACCTGCATCGGCACCAACTGCAGGGCCAGTATCTCAGTCACTTCCGCTTCCATCATCATCATCATCATCATCACATCTAACCGCCTAGGCCAGGTCATCGTGCGGCTGGGGGGAAGAATGAGGGTGAGGTCATGACGGGCGCTCCGACACAGGCGATCCGTTCTGGTCCGAGCCCCGCTCCGACAGCTGCATTTCCTCACGGCTGATTCCTTTGATCTCTGATATCGAGCACCTACTCGTAGTCCCAGCGTAGCTTAGCCAGTACATGAATAAAGTGCTTTCCAAGAGAATAAAAATAAAAATAAACCTTACAGTGCAGTGTAGCCCCGAGGAGCCTTACAGTGCGTCGTATTGTAGAATTGTACAGTAGAGTAGAGAGCTGTCTATCTATCCCTGCCGTAAATCCAATCACATCGCATCGATTTATATAAACCGCGGCAGGTAAGGATGGACCTAATCCTCTCCAGGGAGAGCGGGTTTCTTGAGAGGGTGTAATTCGCTTGCATGATACGATGTTACTGTCAAGTCCGAGTTTGGGTGTAAGTGAGTGATTTACGACTGTGAGCAGGTTGGCCTGCTCTTCGAGTCTTGTTGCAGCCTGAGATGATTTCCGAAGTGGGGGTGAACGGGTCGATACAAGCGCTCGCCGCCCTAAGTTTATCGCGTCACGTACGCTGCTCTCATCACCACCAGTGCAACACTCCACCCCTCGTGCGTAGACCGACCTTCTCCTCCGACTCAGCAGTATCCTGACCCGCCGCAAAAGATGCCTTTCAATCCCATCGAGATCATCCACAGAGCGTATAGGTGGCTATGTAGGATCGACCGTCGTGTCCGAGTCTTACCTGTGGTGAGTCTCCACCTTTTTCTCTTCGCGTGCTCGTCCGCTTATTTTCTCGGGGGAATGAAGGTAGCCATATTGCGAATGCTCGTTCCCGCCAACGGCGGGGCGATCGTCGAAAAAGAATGGATCGACGATCGCGGTAATCCGTCGTCGTACCGTCTCACCACCTGGGTGGGCCAGCCACCCTTTGGAGCTGAAGGACCGAGAGGCAGAGGCGAACATCAGGCCTAAGGCGGTCAATGTAGGCAGACCGCCTTAGTGTAGTCCGAGTAGTCCACTAGTTATTCCCAATCACCACTCACTTTTCATTTGGCTTTGGCGGAGCGAAACGCTAAAAAAAAAGGGAGCCGCTCGTTGGCGTCATCATTCGCATCTTCACATGGAGGTTCATTCACTGGCCGATACATAGATAATCATTTCTGCGAAGCACAGATGCAGATCTGTTTGAGTTCCAGTCACGTGGACGCGTGGTTTACCATCAGAGCTGAAGGCTCTAACATCATGAAAGCCCACGCCAGGTGGGGTAAAATTGCCACGTAACTAACGAATGCTCGGGGATTGTCAAAGAATATTACAAGCCTCAAGGAGATAAAACTCACAGTAAATACCATGTTGAAGTGCGGCTTCTTATATAATGTTACACACCCGTATATCGCAGTCTTTAGGTCAATTACAGTGATAAAAATATGGATCGTATCAGAAGGACAGAAGATGCAACTATTCTCCCAGACTTGTCGTCGCATGGGTACCATTCATCTGAAATGTCTATTATTTGTCGGGATTTCAGAGGATGAGACTTGAGGGCGGCGAGGATATGAACGGGAGTTACGAGGGGCGTATCCTTGT
>WHVC01000317.1:0-26713 GCA_015178925.1 Russula emetica | reverse complement strand
GATCAGCATCAGTAAGCCGTCTCTCGGCACTCGGAACACGGCTTTCGCAGGAAGTGGCTGGGTATTGCCGAAGTATTCAAGGTTCTTTGAGCCGCGGTGCCAAGTGCAAAGTGCCAACACATTGACAACTCATTGAATGGCTTTTTCGCCCTTCCCCTTCCCCTTTGCCCTCCCCCGACCATTGCCACCATGGCCGATGAAAAACGCTCTGCGCCAACCCCGTCCCGTACACCTAGCATTGAAGACCGGCGCACCTCAAAGTCTCGTCGAGGATGCTAGCCAACACGGAGAACGGCAAGTTCCTTCCCCCCGGCCAGCCAAAGGAGACTCCTATCTCCTCCTCATCTTCTTCATCGATGCAAAATAAACCTAGAAATAGAGGAATCCTAGCCCGCTTACATATAGCGGGTTTTCTCCGTGTTAAAATTGGCGCGGGCATCGTGCGGGACATCCGTGCCCGCGCCCCGTGGTACTGGAGCGACTGGAAGGATGCGTGGAATTATAGAGTGATCCCTGCGACTGCCCTCGTTTTCTTTGCAAAGTAGGTTTCATCATCATCATCATCATCCTATCGTGATCAGCCCGGAGGTTCGGACCAGGACATTGACCACCACGTTGTCAGTGTGCTCCCCGGCATCGCGTTCTCCTTGCATTTGATAGAGTCTACACGACAATATGGCGTGTCCGAGGTCCTCCTCTCTTCCTTCATGGCATCTTTTATCTTCTCCGTCATTGGGGCCCAGCCTCTATGTATTGCCGGCGTAACAGGTTTGTAAATTCCTGTCTATACGCCTGCTAACGACCCACATTTCTTGAAGGCCCCATTACTATTCTGAACCAGACCATATTCAGAATCCTTCAAGGTCGGACCGACTCGCCCGATTACTTGCAGTTCATGGGCTGGGTCTACCTATGGGGTGCCATAATACATTGGATCACAGCTCTACTTAATTGTAAGTTTCAACCGTGATGGACTTTGATACCACCGCTTCTCACTCATTTGGTACAATCCAGGGTGCAACTTCTTGCAGTATGTCACACTCTTTTCTTGCGATACCTTTGGCTTCTACGTTGCCTGCACGTATATCCAATATGGAATTCAAGTTACCACGCGCCAGTTCGACGAATCAATTTCCACACCACCCGGCGCATATGTATCTATCATTCTTTCCCTCCTGATGCTTGTCACCGCTTTCCTCTTCAAGATTCTTTCGCGCTCGGCGCTGTTCCACAGGCACGTGCGACGGTTCTGTGCTGACTACGGCATGCCGCTTGCCCTTATCGCATCGTCTGCTATGGCATATTGGGGTCGTTTCCACACTGCGCGCCCGCAGACGCTCCCCGTGGGCGCAGCGTTTAAGCCCGCGAGCGGACGCTCCTGGCTCGTCCCGTTCTGGCAGCTCGAAGGAAAATGGGTGGCGCTCGCGCTTCCGTTCGGATTCATCCTCTGGGTTCTCTTTTTCTTCGATCACAACGTCTCTGTGCGCCGACTCTTCCTTTTCTTTGTTTCATACATTATAAGGCTGATGAATGGGGCTGTTTCTGGCTCTTTTGCAGTCGCTGATCTCACAGGGATCCCAGTTCCCGCTCCGAAAGCCTGCTGGCTTTCACTATGACTTTGCACTTCTCGGCTTGACGACGTTCCTTGCGGGCCTTCTTGGTATTCCCGCACCAAATGGACTCATTCCCCAAGCGCCAATCCATACACGCTCTCTCCTTGTGCATGAACTTGTGCGTAAAGATGAAGGCCCTCTCCGCGACGGTGATAGCAAGGGAGATTTACGCGAAGTGCCGGTTGCAGTCGTTGAGCAGCGCGTGTCAAACCTCGCGCAGGGCTCACTATGTCTCGTGTTGCTCACCAGACCATTCTTGCACGTCCTTCATTTGGTTCCTCAAGGTACGCAGTTCGATCCTTCTTTACTTCGCTCGAGTACGCTTACAGCGTCATGTCGCAGGCGTGCTCGCGGGCTTGTTGTACGTATCTACATTGTTAGCTTTTTGCGCGTGAATTTCTAGTATGGAATGCTGATCACAAGATTTGCTGTTTCAGCTGGTACATGGGCCTTGATGAACTTTCCGGAAACGGTATTACGACAAAAGTATTTTATATCCTCACGGACCGTACGATGACAGCATATAATGAACCACTTCGCCGCGTGCGCAAGTCGCGCATCTTTCTCTTCGTCGCTGTACAACTCATCGCCTTTGGCGCGACATTTGCGATCACTCAGACTATCGGTACGTCTGCTTTCACTTTTAGACGTGTTAACGTTTAACGTATCAAATTGACCCATCGTTTTTCTTTTGTATTTTCCAGCCGCGGTTGGGTTTCCCGTCATCATCTTGTTGTTGATACCACTACGAACTCTGGTAGTGCCGCGCTTGCCGTTCTCCGATATGGAGTTAGAAATTCTGGACAGGCCCACCGCGTCTCCTTTCGTGAGTTGTTAAAGCCCTGTGAAAGCTCAGCTTAGTGATTGATTGTGATATTTTTAGACCATGCAATCAGTTAGTGGATTCTAAGGGCCTTTAAGCTGATATTATGAAATTGATTGATTGGACCTTGGCCTCTCTGTAAGGCCATGTGTGGAGTACTTGCTTCTCGGGATTTGTAATATATAGATAGTTAGACAGACTATTGGTGTCGCAAAGAAAGGGAAAGGGGAAGAAGATCGTGACTTTTACATTTCCGCTCTCCCCTTGTCCTCGCCTTCATCCATCATTTTCATTCGTCCTTGAGGCTGTGATGTAGTATTTTCTTGTCGAAGACGGACTGTGCCAGGTTTTTAGAGATGTAGCGTGGCTGAGTGTCGCGCGTGTGAGTTCAGGAAGGAAAAGAGATTAAAGATCTGTAAGGAGGAAAGGTCAGCGTTCGACGAATGGGTAGGACGTATGTTGGCTCATTCGCTTGGGCGAACGTCCAGCGCCCTCGGGTCAAAGAGGCTGAAAGGGTGAAGAAAGTGGGAAAGGGCACGGTGGCACGCAGAGTGAGAAGGGGAAAAGTGAGCTCCAAGGGGAACTGTCCATTGTGGGTGTCTGGTAGCGTGATTACATACATAATTTGTCGCTACCTACAGTCCAAAGAGAGGAAAGTGGATCGCATCAAGAAGTGGTCGTCACCTCGGCTGACTAATCCGAGTCTGCACGCGCAGCCGCGCTATCCACCTTACAGAGAGAACTTTTTATTAGATCTAGATCCGGATCCGGGACCTACTAAACATTCCCCGATAAAGAGATCGGTTATGCGGCATATATTGAACCCCTTTTGTGGGCCTCATTGGGCTAAGGATCCCATCGCCGGTAAATTTAGTACCTTTCTGTTGTAATCATCAACCCGCTGTTTCGGATTGTCCCGCACCAAACTCAACAGAATTACATTCTACACGCAAATGACAGTTACATGCTAGTGCAAGATACTTCCTTCTAAGCTGTGCTTTCTCTAAGCGCTAAAATCGAAGCATCAGTCAGATAACGCATTTAAGTCATAAAAGGATATCGTCGAACCTTTCTCCGAGTCCGCGCTTCCGGAGTAGATCTGCAATCTCTCGATATCCTCTTCGCAACGATACTTGGTATGGTGTTTGACCCTCGGCATTCATTGCATGTATGTCCGCGCCACGTTCAAGTAACAATTTCACGATCTCGAGGTGTCCATTGAATGCTGAGAGGTGCATCGGAGTCCAATAGTCCTGCTTCCTTGCGTTCACCTTTGCGCCGTGATCGAGAAGAACTCGCGAGACTTCGGGGTGTCCAAATCGTGATGCAACATGTAGGGGCATCCATCCCCCTTTATCACGTGAATCCACCTCCGCGCCCCGCTCGATGAGCAAGCGCACTACATCGACGTTCCCCTTGTACGCTGCTCTTTCTAATGGAGTCCGGTTACTTGTATTGAGGCAGTTGACATCCTCTCCTCGTTCGAGCAACGACTTCACGACATCAATGTCGCCCGCCTCTGCGGCATCTTGCAACGAAACCTTTGCCTCGTCTTTCCCATCGTCACTGGCGCCGTACTCAACTGTGTCAAATGTCGTGGACAGTAACTTGTTTCGAGTATTTGGATTCGCTTTGTACTCGGAAATGAACTCCGCAACCTCAGCTTGGCCATTCTCCGATGCCAACTCGGCTGCACTTCTACCGGCCTTGTTGAGCACGTCGACATCAGTACCCCGCCGAAGCAACAACTTTACAACTACGAGATGTCCACGTCGTGACGCGGCATGCAATAGAGTACAGCCATTGCTGTCCGCAGTATGCACAGTCGCTCCGTGGTCGATCAGGCGACGGGCGATCGCGGGATTCCCATTCATCACTGCTCGATAGAGTGGTGTTTCTTGCTTGTCATTGGATACGTCGACACTTGCACCACGCTGGACCAGCAACTCGGCAATCTTGAGGTGGCCGTTCGCCGATACTAGATGTAAGGGGCTCGAGAGGTCATTGCGCTTGATGTTCGGATCAACTCCATGGTCTAGCAACAGCCGTGCCATGTCAAGGTGTCCATGTTGTGAGGCGAGGTGCAATGGAGCCCGACTCTGATCGTCCCGCACATTCAGGTCGGCCCCTCGGTGGATGAGGAAACGCCCGACTTCAACTTTACCCTTCCATGATGCCAATGCTAACGGGGTGACTTGGGACCCGTTCCGAACATCGACAGGAATGCCAGTGTTGATCATCAGTTGCACGACGTCGAGGTGTCCGTTACGCGATGCGATGTGGAGAGGATTCCAATTATCGTTGTCTCCAATATGGATATTTGCGCCTTGATCGATTAGGAAGCGTACAACATCGAGCTTCCCGTTCCTAGATGCCAGGTACAACGACGTCTGTCCATATCCGTTCCGAATGTCGACATCGATGCCCCACTCTAGCAAGAACTTCGCAATGTGGAGATGCCCCTGAAACGCTGCCGCGTGGAATGGAGTGTGACCTTCCTTATCCGGGGTAGACACGGCTGCGCCCTTCTCGATCAGGAAGCGTACTATATCGAGCTGCCCAAAATACGATGCCACGGCCAAGGGAGTCTCCTGCTTGTCATTCCAGCTGTCAACATTTGCGCCACGATCGATTAGCAACTTTGCGATGTCGAAGTGACCGTTGCCTGACGCGGAATGCAGCGCAGTCCACCGATCTTCTTTCTGTGCATTCACATCGGCGCCCCGGTCTATCAAGAGCCGTGCGAGGTCAAGGTATCCATACCGTGACGCGGCATGCAGAGGAGTCCAACCTTGCGCCTCGCGTGCGTTCACATCAGAGCCGCAGTCTAGCAATAGCCGTGCGACGTCAACATGTCCAAATCGTGACGCAGCGTGTAATGGAATGAAGCCGATCTTGTCTCGGGAATTGATGTCTGAGCCACGATCTATAAGGAACTGTGCCATGTCAGGCTTCCCATTTAAACAGGAGAGGTACAACGGTGTCTTTTGCTCCTTATTCCGAGTATCGAGAGTTGCACTAGATCCAAGTAGCAGTTCCGCAATCTCATGATACCCGCTTTGCGCTGCCGCGTGTAGCGGGGCACAGCCTTCATCGTCGGTGACATTCACATCCGCGCCAGAATCCACGAGGAGCTGCGCGATTTCGAGTGATGATTTCGCCATGACGAGCTGTCCGCCCTGTGACACCCTATGAAGTGGGACCCTGCCGAGATAGTCACGAGAGTCGGGATCGGCACCATTTCTAAGGAGAAGCGATGCGACTTGTAAATGTCCCTTGACTGAGGCGGCATGTAATGGAGTTGTGTGAGAACCGCCCTTGCTATTGACGTCAAGTGAATGGGCAGCGATCAGGTGCTTTGCGAGACCAACGAAACCGCACAGAGAGGCATAATAAAGTGGCACAGCCTCGGGCTGCGTCGGATGTATCGTGGGCATGCGCTCCGTCCAATAACGGTCGATGTCGTATAGCCAGACCCATGCCGCGAAATGGGGCTTTGCGGGATCAAATAGACGCTTCATGACCTCCTTAATGTGCGATGATACGTCCATAAACTGGGCATGATCGACCCAGTGCCGGGCGGCATACGGGGCAAGGGGAAAGTGAGCTATGGTATCTCTGTCGATTTTGTCGTCGAGGTGGAGGAGGACGCTGAGGCTGGCGTGTGCAAGGGTGATATGTGCGGGTTCGGGGAGAATGTGATGGTATGAAAGACGATCTTCAGCCGCCGCGAGTCGATCCGATGTCAAGTACTCCTTGACGGAGGAATGCGAGAATTGGACTACCTGACTTTCTCCCTGATTGACGATGGTGATCAGACAGGAGCATGCGGACAACACTGCCCATTCTGCATTCTGTGGCCGGGAGGCTTTGTCAAAAGATCCGGGCGATGTCACGTCAAACTGGACTGCAAAAATGTCCGCGAGCTCCTCAACTCGAAGTGGGCGAATGGACACAGAGAGACACTGGAGCAGTCGTCGGGTATATTCTCGCGTTTGGTCATCGATGTCCAGCAACGTTCGCTCGTATGTTTTGTCCAAATCCTTTGGCAACTTGGCCAGCGTACTCCGAATGTCGCGCCGATAACAGCGAAGCACCTTGTCAATGTGGCAGGTGACCCACCGAAACCTATGTTATGACGTGAGTATATGATGTGAGGGACAATCGCGATAATGATCTGAGCTTACATGCCCTTCGCATTTTCGGAGAGTGTATTAATGACCAGAGTCTGATCATCCTCTGTCCATTGCCGTATATTATTTGAACGGACAGTATGCTCGATGAACGCAGTTATATCGGCCTTCTGCCCAATTTCTTCATCAAGATCAATCTGGAGAGGCTCCAACGACCCGAGCACCGTTCGGATATCTATCTCCCGCCGGCTAGCCACACATACATGCACATTCAGACGTTTCAAACCAACGAGGTCTTTAATTAGGTCCAGGACCTCCCGGCGGGCGGATGGCGTCCCCGAGGAATTCGGGCATTCATCGACACCGTCGACAATGATATAAATCGGACCTTGCCCGGACTGACTCAGCATATTTTTTATACATGTTTTGAGCTCGATGAGTGTCGGTTTTAGTACTGGGCCAATGTCTGAATATAGCTTGGATAGAATATTGGAGCAGGGTTCCGAGTTGACAGAAAGTTGGAGAATGAGGGAGGAGAGCAGGCCGTAGCAGTCTTGCTTCTTGGAATCCCGAAAATCAAAGTAATAATACACGATCTTGGCTTCTCCGATTGCGTGCTTGCCTTTTATATCCTGGATGATCGCGGATCTGGTAGGCGCTCTAAATAAGCTCAAACACGCACATACAATTATGACATACAGAAGTGTGCTTTTCCCTCCCCCCGCTTTAAAATGAACAAGTTATTAGCGCGCAAGGCACTCGTCTGTGGTTTGAAAGACATACGTTTACCATGGATCCACAATAGCGACCCCTTCGCAATCCATTCTTTTAACGCTTCGGTCTTGAAGAACCATCCCGCGGTTTCACTATGTCGTGCTTTCGAAACAAAGTTCTGATTCGTCGACGGATCAGGGGGAGAGAGCCAGTGTTGAACGGCATTTTGCAGCTGGTCACCTACAAAATACCGTCGGTCTCGGCAAGGAAAGCGGGGGAGAGAAACAACAAACGTTTCATCTTGTTCATTTCGTTTGATGCTTGGTAAAGAGCGACAACGCCCTCAAGTCAGTTAGGGTGATAGCTGTTTAGCGCGAGACACATACCCGAATTCTGTCCACCCGTCGGTGCCTTTCCATCTAATGGAACAGGTATTTAGACAAATATCTGCGAGAAATCACGAAAATATGGCGCACCTCCCACAACCACCCTCATATCATCCGCAATACCATGGACGACACCCAACGTCTGTGCAACAGCCGACAGTCCTTCGTCCTTCGTTAACCGATCCAATCTCTCGAGGACAGTCTGTATCTTGTCTTTCCCCAACAACTTCTTCACGAATTTCTCTGTGACACGTTGAGCATAAGTAACGTATATCTGGCGGCGCACTTACTGAACCGCCCCTGCTTGATTTGTTTTGTGGCCAAGGCAAGTACCGAAAGTAACACAACCATTATTTTGACGATGAGATCCGTCATCATCGGAGTAGATGGGATTGTCGTATAGACCTCGAGACGCTTGAGGAAATTCCCCAAGCACTCAAAGAGGTCCAGGAGGGCATCGTAACTTGACGTGACCCCACTGGCGGCCTGGAAAACTCATATATCACAAGGAAACTGGTTAAAGAGCGTATTAAAGAGACGAACAGAGAGGAGGACATCGATCCCAACGAACAATGCGTTTGCTGGTGGGAAGGGGACCTGACGAGGTCACCTTAAAAAGAGTTACCGGATGGTATGTGTGACTTACCAGGCTGATCGCCTCGCCTAGAATGCCCGAGAATGCCTGAATCACATTCACCGCCGGACTGAGGCAGCTGATTAGTTTCCGATTTCCTTCCCGATAGTCCTTGAATGCCTTCTCTCGTTCTTGGAGCAGTTCTAGGATATCCGCTGGAGAATTTGCGCGTTCGATCGCGACAGCGAAGGGGTTCTTGAAAAGGTCTATTCCAGTTATCTTTGCATAGTCGACCAAGGCATCGGTGATCAATTGGATGTTGGAAGTGGAGGATGTTGAGGATGTTGCTTGCACAGTAGACGACATGGAGGCCACGGATCGTTCGCGATATTCGGTCCAGAGGGGATGGAGGGAGGGGGGTACAAGGGTACAAGGGCCGAAATGATGGAGGGTCACTGTCCTCGGTGCAGGCAGTGCAAGGCTTTGGAGACTACGAGGTGAATTTTAGAAATACCGGGCCACCGGACCGATCACATCACATGTCACACCATCTCGCTCCAAGGCTCGGGTTGGGCGCATCTCACTGGCATCTTGTGTAGCTATTGCAGTCAGTAGAAACCGACCTTGCACTGCATGGATCACAACCCTGCCATTCCACAAAAGGTCAGTCTCAACCCTCTTTGGCATAAGCATACTGTATTAGGAAGCCCTCTCAGAGGGTATGGCGCTCAATTCTAAGTTTTTCTCATCTTGCTTTCTGTGTGATTCTGATCCACTCTCGAAAGTCGAAACTTATAAATCTTTTTGACGTTTCTCAGTTACTGTTGGCCACCCAGGCGCAGAACCGGAGCGTGTATGCTACTAGACTCTATGGTCTCGAGAGACTGCTATGCGCGATGTCTGGTTTATGCACTGTATTGTTACTACTAAGACACCAAACTAAGTTACATGAATAGCGTGCAAATATATCGTCCGTAACGAACGACGAGCCAGGCCCGAGAGTGTCCTCCCCTCTCCCAAAGAATAGTTGTGGCTCAGCGCCAATTGTGATCATCTACTCATCAAAGTCGTCATGGATGAGGTCTATATGTACGCAGAGCTGCTTCCAGAAAAAGCAACGAGGAGCAAGGCACGGAAGAAGACGCACCGTCGCTCCCTTCTGAGGCGTCATAGTCCGAACTCTCCTCATCAGGATAATCATTTTTGTAGTACTCCTCCGCTGTGGGATTCAAGCAGCTTTCGGGTCGGATCTAATGACTTTTTATAGGGTATGTGACGCACCATTAGAGTCTTCGTCGGCTTCGTCCTCTTCCTCTGACTCGTCCGATGCATATCCATCTGCCAACGGCCCAGGTAGTCCCGTCCTACAGGCCCAAACGTCATCTCAAGCAATTTGTCATGTGATGTCGGGGTGGACAATGGACATACAGTGTCGCAACGTTTGCAGCGTCGTAATAATCAGGCAGACCCGCGCGATGGTAGAACACATCCCAAACATAATCCGGATCATCATTCGTCGGGATCGGTGCTGGGATGGTGATAGGTACGGGAGCTAATGAACGGGAACCTGAAGGCGTAAGAGATCCAGTGGACTCGGTAGCGCGCGATAAATGGGGCTTCATGTCGTGGACTGGTCATTAGATTGTATCCCGGCGTATCAACTATTTGTCACGGTATGAATAGGACGTACGAGTAAGGTATTCTTCGAGAAGGGGTAGAAACTTCTCCATCTCGGGGTCTACGGGCGAGGATGCATCCGACGCGAGAATGGCGTCGTACACCTTATAATCAAGGGGGTCATTGTCCCCTCCGTCCTTCGCGGGAAGAATGACAGGAGAACTATTACACATCAGCCCACGTCGTTCTTGTTCACATGTTTGACTTCTCTTACAAAGACCGTGATGTGGGGCTGGGACCGCTGGGCGTCGCAGGTTTATCGTCAAGGACAACCGTATACTGTCTTGAAAGATCCGGCCGTTTGAGATTGGGTAAGGGTACGTCATCATGGCTTTGCTGTGTCCCCACTTTCAGCACTTGCTCTCGCTCAAGAGCAGAGATGCGGTCCTGGGCGACGACAAGGACAAAGTTGTCAGATAGGAGATATGGACATGTAGCAAAAGCGGGCGCACCTGGAGATCCTTCGCACGGTCTCCCCAAGCTTCCGGTTCCACGGTCTCTGCAAACTGGAAGACATCCAGCCCTCCACGTTTCTTTCGGCGCGAACTGCCAGTGGATTCAATAACTGGATTTTTGCCCCTCCTTTTCTCAATGCCTGGGACATAAGACAACCATACTGAAACGCTTGCCTAGAGCATCGAGGGGATCTTCGTTTCGTTTTCGCTTGATTCGAAGGATTGTATAGGGTTGTGAGGTCCCCGGGGACGTCGGATCCACTTCCATCACGTTCGCTGCTGGGTGCCAGTGGAAGCGGCCAGTGGCGGTTGAGAACTGATAATTGATAACCTTTATTTAAGCTTATTATAATTAGCCTTAAATTTAGACTTATTTCCACGTCTTCTTTTCCGTCTGTCGGTGTCCTAATTCGTCCCGAAATTGCTAGACTTCTACAAATCACAATGGATGAATCAAGGATAGAAGTTGTAGAAAAATACGCTCTGTCTCCATTTTCTCATGCGGTACGTTCACAGTCCGACTCTGGGTCAAAACTACTCTTATCAGAGTTGACTTAATCATATATGTAGCAGTCCTCCCCTTGCGATTCAAGCTGCACTGGTCTCGGATGCGGACTCAGAGGCTGGGCATCTGCTGAGGCCTCCCGACAGTCAAACGATCGTCTCGAGTTTTGTAGGGATGTCGGGGTTGTCATCTAGAGTCGCAACTTTTGCGTTAACGTCACAATCATTATCGTAAGTGGCCTTGCATTATGGTAGAAAAGACTTCACTTACGTTGGACGCTTGAGCTAGGGGAGCGCCGTCCGACCATCGGATAGCGCTCTTTCTCTTATCGTACCGGTGCTTTTTACAAATCCGTCTCTTGCGATGATTCTCTATGCGTAGAGCCTATCCGGTAGTGACTTCCCCCCGCTTTACAAGCGCACACCAAATGCGTTGCGCTTCGCACCTATAATTTTCGGACTTTTATCCGAATGATTGCTTCTAGACTTCCCCGGCCGGTCCTCACCGGCAGGGCTTGTGCAGGATGTACGAACACACACCGTGATCGTATCTCAGAGAGTGAAAGCCAATAAATAGCCCCAAAGTCTGTGACGGCCGCCATTTACCCAACATCTTGTCCAGATATGTTCGTCCACAGAATTCTTTCTGTCGCTCTGGCAATTGTCTGGTCTGCGCTAGGCGTGTTTTGTTTTTATGATCCGTGCCCCTGTACAAAGCCAGCAGTTCGGAAAGAATGGAGAACGTTCAGTACCGAGCAGAAGGCGGAATGGATCGGCGCTATCAACGTCAGTATTGACACCTTCCTCACATTGATCATCTTGCTGAAGCATTATCCGGATTCCAGTGCCTGTCAAAACTGCCCCATGACCCAGCCCTGACCCCATCAGTAGATCCCTCGGTGTCACTCATTCCCCCCGTCAACAAGTCAAGCTCCTATTTTGATGGTACGATCCACTTCATTGGCCCCGTTTCTCCTGGTGTGGGGATTTCTAACTGGCTTTTACACAGATATAGTATACATCCACATGGACCTGAATACTCGGGTACGCCGGGGTGAATACTATCGATACCACCCTGCACTGAAGTTCACTTCTCCAGATACATTTTACCGGGCAATTTTTCCCCTGGCACCGCTGGTACGTACATGTATTCGAAGAGTCGCTCAAGAATAAGTGCAATTATACCGGCGTGTCGCCATATTGGGATTGGACTATCGGTCAATCCGCCTTTCTCTTCCTCGCCTTTGCTATTTTAATGGCGGTATAGATGCACCCAACTTTTATGAATCTTCGTTCTGGAAGGACTCTGACCCTAAGAGTGGATTAGGCGGTTGGGGTGACCCGAATGCCGACTACAGGACACCTGATGGGGGCTTCCACACTTTACCACTTTCTTACCCTTCGCCTCACACTGTTCGCCGCAACTTCACGCTCGTGTTACCGCCCGCCCCGGTAGCTCCTACTGGTCCCGCGACGGACAACAATGCATCGATTTCTGCATCTGTAATTGAGGCGGTTCTTGACATCTCGCCCGGAGACTACAAACAGTTCCAAACAGTGGTAGAGGTACCTGGGGTAAGAACATGGACATACATAACCGCGGGACGTGTTTTCTCATCATGATGTTAACGTCAGGGTCCACACATTGCCGTGCACGCAATCATGGGCGGGTGAGCTGTTTCATTATTGCGTACACTTCGGTACTTCTCACCTTCGCGGCCCTTAGCGATATGGCCGGATTCTGCCCGAAAAACGCCCCATTAAATTGCACGCAAGGGCCCAAGTGGGCATCGAACGGTGTGTATGCATTTTACTATCAACATCCTTTCCCCTTGCGTTGACGTTGATATACTATAACAGATCCACTTTTCTTTTTACATCACGCTGTAAGAGATCACTGACGCGTTAGTCAATGGAGATGGTACTGAGGTCGCTGTGCTCGATGACAGATGATTGATAAGATATGGTACGAGTGGCAGAATCGCAACCCAGCTAGTGCCACGAGCTTCTTTGGTGGCTCGGTGGAACGCCTCGACACCGAGGCAGACTACCAGCAATACCCCAACGGCGGTCCTCCTTACCTCAGCGTATGTACTTGCCAATTTAAATTGAGGAACTCATCTGGATTTTTGATTGCATAGCTCGAATCAACCATCCCGGCCGACGGGCTGTTCCCGGAAGTAACCATCGGGGACGTCCTGAATACAACAGGCGGCTACTTATGCTATGTATACGAATAAAGTGTGAACTGATCTGGGCTACTCGTGAAGCCAACGTTTCCTAAATCTTTTGGCAGAGATACGATGACTGGGGCTTTCCTATCTTTTCAGCTATATGCCTTCTTTTTTCTTATCTCTTCGGCAGTCTTCGCGCTTTCCTCTCCTTTATGAACACGGAAGTAATGTTGAAATGTTTCTACAAATAAAAACACTAGGCTTCATGACACAGGAGCGTATCTATTACTGTACTGTAATCCAGAGTTTTTACGGGAGTGGATTATCACAAATGTGAAATGGAGGTGGATCGGAGCGGAAGGGGTCAGCCTCTTCGGAGTGCGTGCGCCCGTCTGGCGTCCGCAACGCCATCACGTGACAATCCTCGCAATCTCGCGTTGCCGACCACCGGCACAAGACAATCGCGCACAAATCCCTTGCTTTCTTATCTTCCTCGCCTCACTCTCTTTCTTACCTTCTTCCTTCACTTCCCTCATTCCTTTGTCTTCAGGCAACGACAATTAGCGTAGCCGCTGCTTCATGGCGACTGTACGCTTCAACCTTCTTTTTTCTTCCATGTTAATTATCCCACCCTCCATTCTTCTTGTACGCTCGACGCAGTACACTTGTTCTCATCCAACACATTCGACACTCCAGATCCTCGCTTTTAAGTAACCTTGCGTGTATTTAATATCGCACTCCTCCTAGTCGAGGGGAGCATCGCGTCTTAAATGCCAGTAAGTGACAACTGACACATTGCTTGATTGAGATGGCGCTGAGGTCATTGTGCTCGATGACAGACGATCGATAAGATATGGCTCGACTGGCAGAATCTCAATCCAGCTAGTGCCTCGAGCTTTTCCGGTGGCTCGGTGGCACTCCAGGCAAACCAGAGTGATATCGCCAAATACCCCAACGGTGGACCTCCTTACCTCAACGTAAGTACTGGCCAATTTTGATCAAGAGATTCATATTGATGTTTGATTGCTTAGCTCGACTCAATCATGCCTGCAGACGGTCTGTTCCCGGAAGTACCATCGGTGATGTGCTGAATACAAAAGGCGGCTACTTGTGCTATGTATACGAATGATATGTGAACTGATCCAGGCTACTCGTGAAGTCAAAGTTTTACTGGTTTCAATTTCAATTGACTTGTAGATTCGTAAGGATCGTGAGTTTACCGGAGATGTCGGAGTTCCGTTACGCTTCAGAGTCAAGCCACGTGATCGCGTCGCTTACCATCATGATCATCACGATCCAGCAACGTTTCCGTCGAGAATAATTGCCTTAGAATTCGCTGCGCTTCTGAAAATTCGCCAGAAAATTGGTCTGAATGCATGATGCCCCGGGTCTAGCAAAGCAGCTTAAGAAAGAAAGAAGGTAAAGACGCAGATAGAACGGCACTCCATCTTCTGATGCGGTGCATTCGGTGCGTCGACAGTAAAACTCTCGGACATAGAGCGCTGAGTATCTGTTGAGGTCCTCCGGTAGCGTCGCATCAACTGTAACACTTGCTCTTAATGAGGCTGTAAGCAGCCCTGCATACAGAAATGGCAAGAGATGATGCTCGTGCTATGTGAATGCTGTCCGATAGTCGGACAGCATCCATTCGTTCATTGTGCCGGTGCCTTTTGCAAACCCCGAGGTCTCGAACGACGATTCTTAAAGTATGGCGCTTATCCAGTACCGCTTTCCCCCGCTTTTCAAGCGCTCATCAAATGCTCTGTGCTTCGTACAAACAGTTTTCGGATTTATTCGAATGATCGCATTTAGACTTCTTGTCAGCGCTGGCGGCCATTTCTCACCGGGTTGTGCGGGGTGTTGGAACACATCCCGTTATTATATCTTATGGAGTTCAAGGTAATAATATGTAGACTCAAAGTTTGCGCCCCCCTTACTACACAACATCTCGCGCAGATATGTTTGTCAACGGAGTTCTTTCTGTTGCTCTGGTCATTCTCTTGTCTGCACAACGCGTGTCCTGTTCTTATGACCCGTGCCCTTGTACGAAACCAGCGGTACGGAAAGAATGGAGAGCATTCAGTACCGAGGAGAAGGCGGAATGGATTCGCGCTGTCAACGTGCGTATTGACACCCTCCTTACATTGGTTATCTCGCTGAAGCGATCTTCGGAATTCAGTGCTTGTCAAAACAGCCTCATGATTCGGCTCTGGCCCCATCAGTGGATCCCTCACTGTCACTTATTCCCCCTGTCAACACATCAGGCTCCTATTATGATGGTATGATCCAGTCCATTTTGGCTTCGCTTCTCCGAAGTGGGGCACTCTAAGTACTTTATGCACAGACCTAGTGTACATCCACATGGACCTAAATATCCGAGTACGCTGTAGTGAATCCAATCAATATAGTCTAATCCTGAACGTTTGCACCAGATACATTTTACCGGGCTATTCCTTCCCTGGCACCGCTGGTATACGGATGTCTTCGAAAAGTCACTCAAGACGAAGTGCGGATATACGGGCGCGTCGCCATATTGGGATTGGACTATTGGTCATCCATCTTTCTCTTGCTCAAGTTTATGATCCTGATGGCCAGATAGATGCACCCGACTTCTATGAGTCCTCGTTCTGGAAGGACTCTGACCCTAAGAGCGGCCTGGGTGGTTGGGGCGACCCGAATGCCGACTACCAGGTGCCTGATGGCGGCTTTCACACTTTACCACTCTCCTACCCTTCGCCTCACACTGTTCGCCGCAACTTCACGCTCGTGGCACCGCCCTTCCCAGGAGCTGCTCCCGGTCCCCAGATGTCGAACAACGCATCATTTTCTGCATCTGTAATTGAGTCGATCCTCAGGATCTCGCCTGGAGATTACAAACAGTTCCAAACAGCGGTAGAGCGACCTGGGGTAAGTACATGGACGTAAAGAACCATCGGTTTCCTCACCTTAAAGTCATGTCAGGGTCCGCACGGTGGTGTGCACGTGATCATGGGCGGGTGAGTTGCCTTCATCGCGGCGTACGCTTCGATACTTTTCACCCCCCTCCACAACGTCTAGTGATATGTCCGGATTCTGCCCAAAAAACTCCCCATTAAATTGCAACGGAGGGCCCAAGTGGTCACCGAATGGTGCGTCCGGCGCATTCACTATCAACACTCATTCCCCCTGCGTAAGTGCGTTCAAGTTGAACCTAATGTACTACACAGATCCTCTGTTCTTTATGCATCATGCGGTGAATGAAAATTGACACATCATTTATTTGACATGGCGCTGAGGCCACTGCGTTCGATGACAGACGGTTGATAAGATATGGTACGACTGGCAGAATCGCAATCCAGCTAGTGTCAAGAGCTTCTTTGGTGGCTCGGTGGAACGCCTCGCAAACCAAAGTGATATCGCTCAATACCCCACCGGTGGTCCTCCTTACCTCACCGTAAGTACTGGCCAATGTTGATCAAGGGATTCATCTTTTTTGATTACATGATTACATAGCTTGATTCAATTATCCCGGCTGACGGGTTGTTCCCGGAAGTCACCATCGGAGACGTCCTGAATACAACGGGCGGCTACTTGTGCTACGTATATGAGTAAAGTGTGTACCGATTCAGTGTCACCCGTAAATTCAGGTTTCCCAATTGCACTGTGACTACTGTAAAGATCCTGAACCTTTTACATGCCATTTCCTCTTTTTCCTGATCACTGCATGTTCACCTTCAAGATCACCGAGACGAAGATTCTGGATTAGTATTTATGTAGAGGAAGCCGGTGGTCATGAAACCTATCTAGTGATCGTTTCTGTAAAAAAAATTGTACTGATATACAAGTTTCGTCACATGACGCCGGAGACCGAAACTGACGTACGCTGACAAATGTGGTAGCGTGTCTCTCCGACCCCATCAGTTTCTGGCCTTACAATGCCCCTCATCACCCCAGAATTCCCTACGCTTCCGCAAAAAGTCATAATTTGATGTCTTCACGTCGTCACGGCTCCAGAAAAAGCTGCCTGTAGGAGAAGAAAACGGAGTATAGATACTGGAAAAGCTGCAGAAAGAATTGCACAGTCACTCAGGCCGTCACCGTCTGGCGTCTTCTGATGTGGTGCGTTCACATTCAGACTCGGAACTAGTCTTATCAGGATAATCTCTATGGCGGTATTTCTCCCCTTGCGATCAAACCGGCCAGTGGGCTAGGGGTCGAACATTTGTTATAGATGGTCCTCTGCCGGTCCAGCGATCGTCTTGAGAAATATGTAGGGATATCGAAATTGACAGTCATTGTCCATAGAGGACGTTTGCGCTAGGTGAACACCTTACAACTATCGAAGATCTCTCTTCCGTTCACAGTGCGGTATCTTTTGCAAACCATTTTGCAAATCTAAGTTTCCAGCGACTATTCTCTAAGTGCCGAATAGCGCGTTACCCAGAAAAGTTACTCGGAATAGCTTCTCCGAGTAACTTCTCTGGGTCCACCGCTTTCTAAACGCCCAAGAATTGTTTGTACTCTTCCCACTTTAGTCGGACTTTATTCAGATGATGTCTTCTCGACTTCCTGTAATGCGGAGTAGGAATCAAGGCAATGAATAAAACCCAGAGTTTGTTTACACAACATCTCGCCCAGTCATGTTCGCCCACAAAATTCTTTCTGTCGCCCTTGCCATTTTTTGGTTTGTTGTAGGCGTGTCTTGTTCTTATGATCCGTGGCCCTGTACAAAACCAGGGGTACGGAGAGAATGGAAGCAATTAGTACCAAGGAGAAAGCGGAATGGATCCGCGCTGTCAAAGTGCGTATAAACTCCCGCCCTCACGTTGGTCGTTTTGCTGATATAGTATTCGAAATCCAGTGCTTGTCAAAACTACCTCATGACACGGCTCTGACCCCATCAGTGGATCCCTCAGTGTCGCTGATTCCCCCCCATCAACGCGTCAAGTTCATATTATGATGGTAGAATCTAGATCATTAGCTTCGCTTTCCCGGAGGTGAGGTTCCTAACTCTGCGCTGACTTCGTGTATCTCCACATGGACTTGGATACTCGGGTGCGTCGAAGTGAATACTATTGATACTATCTGGTCCTGAACGTGCTCTTCTTCAGGTACATTGGACCGGGCTATTCTTCCCGTGGCACCGCTGTACCACCCGACCATCGGACAGCGCTCTTTCGTTTATTGTGCCCGTCCTTTTTTTTTACGGACCCGGGCCTCCAACGATGATTCTTGAAGCAACGTGCTTCTCTGGATAAAAGCGCTCTTCCCCCGCTTCCTACAGTATGGGTTAATGAGATGCTTTGTGCTCTACGCCCGCGGTCTTCAGAATTTATACAGGCAGTCGCTTCTAGACTTTCTTCTATCTGTGGTGCGGACAACCCAATAAATAGACCCAAAGCTTTTGCTCCATTTTACACAACATCTCTCCCAGACATGTCCGTCCACAAAATTCAAATTCTTTCTGTCGCACTGGCCGTTCTCTGGTCCGCAGTGGGCGTGTCTTGTTCTTATGATCCGCGCTCCTGTACAAATCTAGCGGTACGGAAAGAATGGAGGGCATTCAGTACGAAGGAGAAAGCGGAATGGATCCGCGCTGTCAATGTGCGTATGGACAGCACCCTCGCATCTTTCGTCTTGCTGAAAGAATTTACGTACGAATCCAGTGCTTGTCAGAGCAGCCTCATGACTCGGCCCTGACGCCATCTGTGAATCCCTTAGTCTCCCTCATTCCCCCGGTCAACGCGTCAGGCTCATATTATGATGGTGTAGTCCAGTCTATTGGCTTCGCTTTTCTGGTAGGGGGTTAACTGCATTTTTCACAGACTTAGTGTACATCCACATGGACCTGAATACTCGGGTAGGTTGGAGGGAATCCTGTCGATGCCATCTGATCTGAATGTGGTCTTCTTTAGATACATTGGACGGGGCAATTCCTTCCCTGGCATCGCTGGTACTTACACGTCTTTGAAGAGTCACTGAAGAATAAGTGCGAATATACCGGCGTATCCCCATATTGGAATTGGACTATCGGTCATCCATCCTTTGTCTTTATCGCATTATGATTCCGAATCTGACGGCCGCATAGATGCACCCGACTTCTTTGAATCTTCGTTTTGGAAGGACTCTGACCCTATGAGCGGATTAGGCGGTTGGGGTGACCCTGATGACGACTACACTGTGCATGATGGGGGTTTCCGCAAATTTCAACTTGCCTACCCCGTACCTCACCATCTTCGCCGCAACTTCACGCTCCTTCCATGGAAAGACATAGCATTGCCCCTCGTCACAGACCCCCTAAAGATAGGCAACACATCATTTTCGGCCTCTGTAATTGAGGCGCTCCTCGAGACCCCGGCTGGGGACTATAAAGGTTTCCAAACGGTTTTGGAGGCAACCGAGGTAAGATCATCATATACATAAGTAACGAGTGCCTCATCTTGAAGTAACGTCAGGGCTCACACAGTGGCGTCCACCTGATCACGGGCGGGTGTGTAGCGTTATCGTCAGGTACTCTTCAGTGCTTCTTACTTTTCATTTTCTCTAGCGATCTGGGCGGATCCTGCCCGAAAAGTGCCCCATCAAGTTGCATTCCGGGGCCCACGTGGTCATCGAACGGTGTGTTCGGGTTTTGCGTAACTTACGATGAAAACTTTCCCCCCCGTTGACATTAATCCACTGTATAGAGCCTCTTTTCTTTATGCATCATGCCGTAAGTGACAACCGACGTTCTTAACAGAATAGACATGGCACTGAGCTTGCTGTGCTCGATGACAGATGGTCGATAAGATTTGGTATGACTGGCAGAATCGCGACCCGGCGAATGCCATGAGCTTCTTTGGTGGTTCAGTGGAATACCTCTATAGCCTGGCTGCGTACGACGAATACCCTAATGGTGGTCCTCCTTACCTCAACGTAAGTACTCGAGTACTTACCCATCTAGAAATAGCGGAGTTCATGTTGACTTGCTTGCGTAGCTAAATTCAATCATGCCAGCAGATGGGTTGTTCCCAGAAGCCATAATCGGAGACGTGATGAATACGACGGGTGGTTACTTGTGTATACGAGTAAAGTTTGTCGATACCGATCCAATGCCGCTCCGGCTCATAGCTCGAGTCGTAAGGCCTGGCAAGTAGTCACTGGCATGATTAAGACATAAACGAGTTACATCTGCAAAAAATTGCTACAAATTACATGATATTTACACGGACCTCAATTCTTTCGACGTAAAAATATATAAATGTTAAAATTGAATCCTTGCTAAGGCGTTCATAACTATTTTAAATGAATCAATACACCATTCCATCGTCTCAGAGATACGTCCGCAAATGTAGCACACCATGTCCTTGATGCTCAAAATTTGATCCGAGTCAACTGTTTTATTCCTAACCCCTAAATACAATCCAAAGCCTCCACTTCGTGAAAGAAGGCCCACGGAGATGAGGAGAGAAAGGAAGCGTATGGAAAAGGTTGAGGATCATGATCACAGTGCCCCCAGCTTGACAGTACAATTTTGAAAACCTAGATTTATGCGTGACAGATCGGTGCACACTCTACTCGTATTTATAGCACAAGAAGCCGCCGGTTGTACTCATCACGTCTGCGATGACGACTTCTGGGGATAATCCGTCGGCCGGGATGATTGAATTCAGCTATGCAAGCAAATCAACATGAACTCCTCTATTTCTAAATGGGCAAGCACTCGAGTACTTACGTTGAGGTAAGGAGGACCACCATTAGGGTATTCGTCGTACGCAGCCAGGCTATAGAGGTGTTCCACTGAGCCACCATGGAAGCTATTGACATTCATTGGGTCGCGATTCTGCCAGTCGTACCAGATCTTGTCAATCATCTATCATCGAGAGCGAGCTTAGTGCTATCTCCATCAACCAATCGGTCGGTGGTTACTTACGGCATGATGCAAAAAGAAAATTGGATCTATCGTAGTGTGTCAACGTCAACGCAGGGAGAAAGATAATGCCTGTACGCAAACGCACCGTTCGGTGCCCACGTGGGCGCTTGCTTACAATCAGATGGGGCATTAGCAGGGCACTGTCCGACAAGATCCCTAGAGGCAGCGAAGGGTGAGAAGTACAGAAGACATGATGATGAAGCAGCTCACCCAGACACGGTCGCGTGTACGCCACTGTGTGGGCCCTAGCGTTTACTTCAAGATGAGGAAGCCCGTTCCATGGTTAGTCGTATCCAATTTCTTACCTCGAGTGCCTCTAACACTGTTTGGAACTCTTTGAATTCCCCGGCCGGGGTCTCGAGGAGCGCTTCAATTACAGAGGCCGAAAACGATGTGTTACCTATCTTCAGGGGGTCTGTGACGAGGGGTAATGCTATGTCTTGCCATGCAAGGAGCGTGAAGTTGCGGCGAACATGGTGAGGTACAGGGTAGGCAAGTAATAAATCGCGGAAACCCCCATCGTGCACGGTGTAGTCGTCATTAGGGTCACCCCAACCGCCTAAACCGCTCATAGGGTCAGAGTCCTTCCAAAACGAAGATTCAAAGAAGTCGGGCGCGTCTATCCAGCTATCAGAATCATAAACGCGAAGAGACGAATGGATTACCGATAGTCCAATTCCAATATGGCGACACGCCGGTATATTTGCACCTTTTCTTGAGCGTTTCTTCGAAGAAATGTAAGTACCAGCGATGCCAGGGAAAGAATAGCCCCGTCCAATGTATCTAAAGAAGAGCACATGCAGATAAAATGGCGTCAACAGGATTCCCTGAAACCTACCCGAGTATTCAGGTCCATGTGGAGGTACACAATATCTGCAAAACGCAGTTAGAACCCCAACACCCAGAAAGGCGAAGCCGATGGCCTAGATTATACCATCATAATATGAGCTTGACGCATTGACCGGGGGAATGAGTGACACCGAGGGATCCACCGATGGGGTCAGAGCCGAATCATGAGGCAGTTTTGACAAGCACTGGATCATGTTACGAATATTTCTTCAGCAAAGCGACCGATTTGAGGGGGGTGTCATTACGCACGTTGACTGCGCGGATCCATTCCGCTTTCTCCTCGGTACTGAATGCCCTCCATTCTCTTCGTATTTCCGGCTCTGTGCAAGGACTCGGATATGGATCATATGAACAAGACACGACCACTGCGGACCAAAGAATGGCCAGGGCGACAGAGAAAACTTTGTGGACAAACATTCTGGGCGAGGCGTTGGGTAAATGGGGGAACATACTTCGGGTCTATTTATTGGCTTGGCTGCCAGCTCTGACAGGAAGTCTCGAAGCCATTATCTGATTTAATTCCGAAGAGGGTGGGTATAAAGTACGAAGTATTTCAAGAGCGCCTAGAAAGCGGGGGGAAAGCGATTTTATTCAGAGAAGCACCTCGATTAGAAGATCTTCAGTCGCTGATTTGGGTTTGCAAAAAGCGTCGGCACGATTAACGAAAGAGAGCTGTCCGATGGTCGGACGATGCCCCCTTAGAACCAACGCACTCTGTGATCTGTGAATAAAGAATGCTCGTGTTTTACCATGATTATAGTACAGTATTCAGAGCTGCTTACAGCGTTATTGCCACGCTACGGCAAACGTGGCGACACGAGTCGTCGACCCGAGAACCCTAAAATTAAAATTAATTGTCTACTGATCGGGAGGCAATATAGCAGGTGGCGAGCACCTGTCCTTCATGTCTGAGACCGAAAGGGGAGTAATACAACAAACTTACAAAAGTGATTATACTGGTGAGAATAGCTCTGAGTCCGCACCGCATCAGAAGATGGAGACACTGCGCATCATCCGCATCTTCTCCATGCATGAACTGCGGAAGCGCATCGAATTTTGAGGTAATTCGGGTGGTGAAAGGACGGAAACTGACGTTAACAGGCTGACAGTGGCTGTAAAGCGAAGCGATCACGTGATGATGTATTTCCGAAAGGGGAAGAGCCCGCTACGACGCTCCTTCGTATTACAGTACGGCCGTAAGCGAGAGTGAGGTGTGCCAAGGGAGCCGCTAATGGGCGATGGATCGCGGATGCAATACTCTGAGTTCCCCTATCATGAGGGGTCTTTACCTCCCTCTCGCTTACGGCCCGTAATACGAACGGTGCGCAGCCCTACAGTGTAGGGCAGTCCTTCGAATCAAGCGATAACTATATAAAAGAAAAGGTAAGTGATCGAATTTAGTCTGCGCGGAAAGGAACTTGGAGGACCGCAAGCTTGAGGTGACCCGCGAATGATCTCCAGGTGTGCTCGCTTTGCAATATCTTCTGTCTTGTTCTACATCTTTGTCCTCGTCCAGACCGCGGGATCCATCTTCCCCTTTGAGCGAGAGCAAGCATTGAAAGTGAAGACATAGCAAGACCGTGTCGACATACTCGTACCTATCATCATCTGGGCCTGATTCCTTTCCTGATTCAGTTGCTGGGATGTGTTCTATCATCGGGAAAGACTTCATGATAATTGTGACTCCGCAGATGTTCCTTTACCGGCCTTCCTAGCTCCCTACAGTACTGTCGGGGGAAAAAGCAACTGCCATTGCCGCAGCATAAGGTGCAAGTTGGAAAAAGTTGGAAAGCGGCAAATTGTAAGCGACGCGATCACGTGACAATATACAGTGATAATTTGAGTTGTCCGAATTCGAAAGCGGGGGAAAGTCCCGGCCTAAAAACGTGTCGGACATTCCCGCGTGCAACCCTGCGCAGTCCTTCGAATAACCAAGCGAAAATGAAACAAATCCCCCTCGATGCTCTTGGCAAGCGTTTCACTATGATTGTCTGGGAATAAATTAAAACAAAAATGACTCATCGAATCTAGGGCTGCGCCGACTCGGAAAGAAGCCTGGAGGACTGGATGTCCTCAGACTCCTCCTGTTTGCCGAAACGTGCAACGCCTGTCTCACAGCTTTGTCCTCATCCTCGTTCAGGGTTTCATAACTACTGTCGAGCGAGAGCAGCACTCAAAGTGGGGAATCTGGGGATACAGCAGGTCATAATGACATACAACTACCACATCTCAAATGTCCGCATTTTTCGAGGCATTATACGGTTTATGCTTGACGAGAACTTGCAACGCCCAGCCCCACGTCATAGTCTCTGTAAGAGGTATCAACCATTTGAATGAGGGCTGATGTGTCTGTGGTAGCTCCTCTGACACGCTGCTCGCAAAGGATCATGTGGGGGACGACGGACACGGGACACCCTTACTATAAAGGAGTCTGTATCCTCGCCCGTAGACTCGGACAAATTGAGGTCGTTTAAAATGATATCTTGCACCCCCCACTGTCACCATACTAGAGATACCTCTCCCCAAATAGCAGCAGGAACACCAGTGAGTTTGGGTTATATAAGTTATAAAGTTGGCACTGGGCAGCACCGATATAGTGGGTGCGTGACAGTTTTCCCACTGCTAGTGCGCCTTCCCTGATTTTTCTATCTGTCACCGACATTCTCCACGCTATCGATAAAGAATGTTCTAGAATCATTTGCAACTTGCCCCCATTTGCAGCCAATAGCTTGAGTTCTTTGTGCCATGTCGAAGGGACTGTGCCCAAACCACACATTTAGATGGACTTGTAACTCTGTGCTTTCGTGCATTCACAATAGTCGACATGGGCCACAAACTTGAATCCTATCAATTGATGGAAGCTACAGACTAGTCCTTAGAAGCTACAGTCCTATATCTTGGCCTCGTGGAAGGATGCATATTTAGCGCCCATTATCCACATGCCCTGTGCCACCATTTGCGTGGTCGTGTGACCACGCTCCACACCGTGTGGCATATCCCTCCAGGGCATACGCAGAACGTACAGCTTCCGTTGTTTGTAGCACATATGATGTGCCAGCTGGGCATAACTATGACGCGTGCACAAACAGACTTCGCTGTCTTGCTGTGGCCAACTTGAACCACATTCTACATATTCTGGGTAAGTAAAGAGTACCATATCCAAGCCCGCAAGATCGGTGAGGCGTGGATACTGATGAGTGATGATAAGTTAGATAGGAACACGATCGGTGCCTGGTTCAATGGTTCGCCTTCGTGGGCTGGGCCCGATCTACGCCTGTCTAACATGGTGGCAGGAAAACCCGATGATTCACGAGACCGGCGTTTGAAAACGGGTTCAAAGCGTGGGAGCAAAAAAAGTTTGTCCGGTCCCATGCACACTCCACCTGCAATAGCGAGTCAAAGGAATCAGGCCTCAAGGCCTCAACCATCGGTCATCATGATGGAAGTGCGTATCGAGTACAGTACACTTGTTTGTTTTCGGTGGCGGTGGGCTTCTGTCTGGAATGCTTGACGCTGGAAGTTACTTGCTCCCCAAAAGTCGCTTGACGGCCTGAGGCTCTCCCCAACCCCAACGTGTGGGATTGGGCTCGTGGGCTTCATCCAGCCAATCAAAGGTCTGGCTGTGATTCCACTTCTCTTCATCGTTCCGAAATTCCTCCATCAGAACCGTCTGTCTGCCCTTCATCTCAGGCTTCGAATTCTTTGGGGCTGGCGCAATGGAACCATTTCATTGTTTCTGAGGCGAGGCTTGTTCGGCTCACGTCGTCAAGCTATCAGACTTTCCCTCTAAAAGAACTTCCATCAGAAGAAGCGATGGGAAAAAAGAGGAAAGGCTGCGATGGTAGAGTGTGGCTCTAGGCCTCTAACTGAAAGGGGCTGACCGTTGATATCCCCATGGATCACCCACGCGACCGACGCCACCTTACGGTCTCACTATTAATCCGCTGGGGATGCGCACTACTGGTGCCTGACTGTATTTTTGGGTCACGAGCCACTTTTTTCTCAGGCACGCCTGCGCGGGCGCTTATCGACCACGTATGCCCGATGTATTATCCCTCACTCACTCTTACGTCTGATCTAGCAATGCCCCTGTTGGGTGTGCATAACGTTTCGTCACATCATCAGTCAAACCCCATCCTGGGCGAAAGAAAGGAGGGGAAGGTGAGTATGAGACCGCCCGGAATCATGCCTGACTACAGCTTGCCAGTGACAGCTGTAGTTGTTTGTTTCTTTTTTCTCTCTTGCCGGCGCCCCAAACGTCATGTGGCTTCTTTCCGCCTAGCCTAATGGGCGATGAAAATAGGTTCTTGCGCATCCTTGGGCGTTGGCAGCCACACCGTTCTCCTTTGAAATTCTAGAAACAGCCGAGAGGTCCTGGGTAGCGAATGATAGTGCAGGGTGCAGGTGTGGACGAGAGTCCATGTACAAACAAATATCGCAATATCGAACGCACTGGTACCCTTCCAGTCACCGGCGCACTCCCATGGTGAGCGTTTTCTGGACTTTCCATGGTTTCCCAGGTACCGTCACTCCAGCAGAATAGCGAGTACTAAAGGACCGGATGGACGTCCTGTGGGCTTTACAGCCCCCTTTTCTCTCCTACCATTATCCCCCCCGTTTCACCCTTTCACTGTAGACGATGACGGCTGTGATCCCAAAGCATCTGGTTCTCTTTCACAGGGCTCGCAGCCTCTGCATCATCCTTAGTTGTATTTACATGCTCCTAGTAGCACTCGGAGCAACGCCCTTCGCTCAGGCGCAGTAAGTTTTTATTATGGCAATGTCTCCGCCGGTCGTCTGACACCTGTCCTTTTCCATCCCTAGACTCCTCTTCATGCACAATCTCAAACGCCCTTTCTTCGCACAGTATGACATGCCAGAGAAATATGATCTTGCACGTAAGATCTTTCGCCGTCTTAA
>WHVC01000316.1:0-26772 GCA_015178925.1 Russula emetica | reverse complement strand
CTAGCATCAGCATCAAGTCTTAGAACTGTGCGCGAGATACTCACGCCATATCACCCATGAAATCTGTGCTAAAGTAAGATATCAGAATAGAGATCTGGATGCGGCTAGCGATTAAACCTCACGTGAAAGTTTAGCCATGTAGCCACGTCCAACGCAACGCCCTCCTTGCGATCCGATCCGCCAACAATGTTCTCCAGACAACCAATAAGTTGTCTGGAGCGCTGAGCCACGATAACTTCGTATTCTTTCACGGCTGTAGAACTGAACGCTCGATTCCATGGCTTGCGTTGTTGCATGTGTTTCACGGGGTCGCGCTGAGCAATTAGAGAAGGGGTACCAGGCCGCCTTCCCAGCCTAATCGTTGAAAGTAGGTAAGTTGGCCGATATAGAACATGGCATATACGCACGTGGGCCTTTGCGTAGGCCACCCGGGCCGAGCACGGGATGGATAAGGGAAGCGTCACGAATGGAGAGCTCGTTGGGGCCTGAAAGCGCGTATAAGCGGAGAGCTTTCAGATGGAAGATGTCAGTTCCAACCTATTCTTACAACATCACCATAACGATCATGTAGGCGCTTGATATATCTATGCTGATCCCCAGTGCCGCTGAGATATGCAGCCCACCATTTGGATGTTTTGGCGAGAAATGGCCCAGGGTATTTGGCGAGAGGATGGAACGACGAGAGTCGATATGCGAGGGTGAAAATTACTAAACCTGACCAGTATGCGGCAAAAGCGAGCGGGAGGGCTATGTAGTAGGGCGATCGAACAGTGTGGGAAATAGGGCCGGAAAGAAGCGCAGGGATCACGATAAGAAGCGTCGCACGTGACAGGGTCGAGCTGGGCTCGAATTGACGAAAGAGAAAGTGAGATGCCTTATCGCCAATATTTATGAGTCTAGATGTAGACCTGTTGCATGTAAGCTTACCAAACTGGTGACAAACACGAGCACGCCTGCATCGAGCTTGGACAGGCTCTCTAGTGTGTGGTCAAGTGGCCAATGTCGGGTTATCGTAGTCAGGGTCATTCTGGATAGGTTTAAGTTGAGGGGTAGGGCGGGCCAAATATTTATATGTTTTCGGAGTCAAGTCAGAGGCGGTGGCACGCCGAGAAAGGGGGGGCGGGCACGTGCTGGAGGGTGTATGAACTGTAGGAAATGAACAGCCTCGGCACAGGGGTAGGTGAGTCACGGTCGGTTTCTAGTTGGTGCTGTACCTGACAAGAACTCAGTTTGGGAAGCTCGAGGAACTCTAGAAAGAAAGCTGGCTGCGTCATCTCTCACCACGCGCCGTTATGTTGCGGGCTCGGATGTGTAAAATTTCCGAATGATTGAAATGGGACTTGGCTAAGAAAGACACGGGCCTGTTGCCGTAAAAGGAAAGTTCAGCCTGTGCAAGGGCAAAACATACAACTGCCATCTTCTCATCAGTACCGATCTCGGGAATGAAGCATCGCAGGTCTACTTGTCAGGAATTTGTTACCCATAAAGATAAATTACGGCTTCCGTCCCGACCATAGCGCCAATCAGATCCGGTACCGTACCGTACTAGTATGTGTCCAGAAATTGTCTTGCCAAGAAAGCTTCAACTTGCGTCACTGTATGCACAGCGAATACTCCGCTGCTAATCGAAGGCTGGTATCTGTCGACACAAGTGAGTGAGCTCAGACTTCCGCCGAGGCGGCCTTTTCGTTTTATGCACAGCGTCCTTTGTCCGACCGCTTGGTCGCAAATATGTGTTTTGCAGGTCAGACGCAAACCGACTCAGAAGCTTGGCAGAATGGCAGTGGCAGTGGACAGTGGACGGGGGGACACGCGTGTTCACGCACATTGTCTTATGTAATAACTAATTACCGCGCGGACCACGTGATGAGACGCGTTTTATGAACGACGGTCTTCATCTCAGCCTCAGGCTACGGTAAATACTCTTCCTTATCCTCCTTTTCTTTTGAGGTTGAGGAAATTTGAATTGGGATACAGGAAGGAATTATCCTTTCCTAGTCTCTGAGACGCCGGACAACCTTCCCACCTGCGGATAACCTCGACCCTCATCGGACAACATCAAAGACAGAGGCAATGTCCATTCTCAATGGAGTTGTAGCCATGAAATTGGACAGCATGGACTGTGATGAGCCTTCTACACCGTTGAGAGACCCTACATCCTCTCCTGCAGTTCACATCCAATGGCAGAACTCCCAGTCAGCCTGCGCAACGATGGAAGAATTGAGGGTTGCATCGTCGGTTCCTCGTCGTCGTAAGTTTGAATTTGAGTTCTTTTGTAGACTACCCGATACATAATCCTAACGTGTCTTTTAATCTATTCTTCCAGCTCCAAAACCTCTCACATTCGATTTCGAGCTCCCCGCATCGGACGGACCGTCTTCGGATGCCTCGGATCCCTTCTTCTCATCACGGACGCGCCTACGCTCCGCTCGATCGCGCAATACGATCGCGTCCAGAGCCGCTCCCAGAATGACGTCTTTGCCACGCCCACGCCCGCGGCGGACGCGTCCAAGTTCTCGATATGCTCGGCCGCGCATCAGCGCGCGTCGACGAGAACTCCCGGAAGCGCATGAAGGCCCTTGGCGAGCGCGGACGGGGTCCAACAAAAAGGTCTTTGATAAAGGGCAAAGAACGATTATGTGCCAAGACGAGGGGCACACGTTCGATGGACGAGCTTGGCGATCACACCAATTTCATCGGGATACGCCTGAGACTGAGACTGAGACTAGGGTGCATTATTCGAGTCTTCCATAATGTTGGAATCGCAATCCAAGGACACAGCAGCAGAGTACAGGAATGACGTGCACATGCACAGCAGCACTAGTACTACTACTGCTGCAGTTCCCGCTCCGGGCAACGATGGTTCAAACCGCCGGTCTCCACGTGGACTCGTCCACAGAATGGGACACAACTTTTCCCGCCTCGTGCAACGCTCAGCACAAGACATTCCCAAAAGCGGATCGAACCGCCTTCGCCAACACCTGTCCGCTCTTCAACTCCAATATTAATACCGCTCCGCCCTGTACCCGCACCTGTACCCGCACCCACACCGGCGCCTGCGCACAGACCAAAACCGAGCCGTACTTCCGACCCTGCCCGTCCACTACCACATGTCTCAGACATTCATTCACAACTACCACACCCACACCCAGTACCGACGACGCCACTGCCACTGCCTACCACAGTAAATGATGATCTAAAAGGAGCAGCACCAGCATCATCATCATCATCGCCACCATTATCCGCCGTGCCGATGACTGACTCACTCGCCCGACACGGTAGATCTGCATCCACATCCGCAACATCCGCAACTGCAGCCTCATCAGCCACTTCGACGACCTCGACCTTATTAATATCCGCGCACCCATTGCCATCACAGACGCATGGACATGGATCTAAGCGCGCGCTGGGTATGACGCGCACTGTACCACGTTCATTTTCTTCATCATTATCCAACAACAACACTCCTCATTCAGCAGCGACGAAGAAGCCGTTCCGTCCACCCCTCGCGCGTCCAGCAGCCACAGCCACAGCCTCACAGACTACTACTGTACCCTCGGCAAAGCCGCAAATTCCCCCCACCTCGTCACGTTCGCATAACTCACAGCGACTGCGGCGTCAAGAGGATGGCGGCAAAAAGGGTTCTGGTGCAGATCCCGATTCTAGCTTTGACATCTCATTTGACTTTGACCCCGAAGCATTGGAAGCGGCGATGAAACAGTATGATTGATCGTGGCGGTACGCTAAAGTCTTTTTAATTGAATGGAGTACTGTACATGGCGCATCCACAATTCGACTCTTGTGGGTCACTTATCTTGCACGCTTCGCTGTTACAGTTGCTCAAATGGCGTGCTTGACCCCCGGTTGGTGCCTCTACAGGTGCCTTTCCAAGCTATTGTATGTTGCGCATTTCTTGTCCATACTATATAGGAAGAAACGCAAAGTAGGGACCGTGCGAGGATGCCTTAGTAATGACTAAGATACTTTACAGTAGGGGAACAAGCGACAGAGTAGAGCAATACATCATGCTAACAAAAACATGAGCACTGCCAGAGCGATAAAAAAATGAATCCAAGATAGAACAACTGTTCAAGAATTAAATGAGCTCGGCAGCGTTGACAGGCATCTCGTCCTAAAAGCGAAAACGTCAGAATATGAGATTAAATCCATGTAGTGGTGGATCTCACTATCTGTGTGCTGTAGAATTGTTCTAATAGGTCGAGATACGATGCATCAGCGGGGCAGAAGGGGAAACATCGGATGAACGAACCTATATCCCGTAGAATGCGAACGTCATCCACAGTCACGAACTAGCATATAACGGTCAATTCAGTACCCAGAGACGACTTCACCACAGGAACATACGTTAATAGCAACACCTTTGCGACCGAACCGACCCGATCGGCCAATACGATGGATATAATTTTCACGATTTCTGGTTTCGAGTTTCAAAGACAGAAAGAGTGAAGGAACGGGGGTCACTCACGCTGGTAGGTCATAATTGATGACTAACGAGACTTGTTGGACGTCAATACCGCGGGCCCAAACATCGGTCGTAATCAACACCCGCCTAATCATTAAAGTTTATTCAGTCAGGAGAGCGCATATAACCAGGAACAACTTACGATGTTCCGCCACGAAACTCTGTCATAATCGCATCACGCTCTTTTTGGGGCATTTCCCCATGCATTGATGAAACAGTGAAGCTTGCCGCGCGCATCTTTTCTGTTAACCAATCGACCTGGATAGTCTGGTCAGTAACATGAACGGGTACAGATGACCCGACGACGTACCTTGCGCCGTGTGTTACAGAAGATGACGGCTTGCGTAATTGTGAGGGTGTCGTAAAGGTCGCACAGCGTGTCGAACTTCCAGTCCTCCTTTTCGACGGCGACGAAGAATTGTTTGATCCCTTCAAGTGTCAATTCATCACGTTTGACGAGAATGCGAATTGGATCGGTCATAAATTTTGTTGTCATTTCAAGTACGTCATAGGGTAATGTGGCGCTGAGAAGGACGACTTGCGTGGCAGGGGGAAGGTAGCGGTAGACGTCATAAATTTGATCTTTGAAGCCCTTGTTGAGGAGTTCATCAGCCTCGTCCAGGATAAGCATTTTTATGTTACGCGTGCGGAGGATACGCCGTCGAATCATATCGAAGACCCGGCCGGGTGTCCCTGAGACGATGTGCTGGCCATATTCCAGTTTACGTATGTCTTCGCCAATAGAGGTGCCACCAATGCACGCGTGACATTGAATGTTCATGTAGTCACCCAACGCAAGTACCACAGACTGGATCTGTGTCGCAAGTTCGCGGGTAGGGGAAAGGACGAGCGCCTGCGTCTCGCGCACGGTAACGTCGATGGACTGCAGCATGGCGATAGAAAAGGTAGCTGTTTTACCGGTACCGGACTGAGCTTGCGCAATGACATCCCGTCCTTGCGTTATGGGGAGAATGGCACGCTGTTGAATGGCGGAGGGCTTTTCAAAGTCTGTAATGGTCCACGTATCAGGGAATGAGTTAAACGCGAAGGGTGAGTGAGTGCGCACTGTAGGCGTATATGCCTCGCAGGAGGTCCTCTTTTAGACCGAGGTCATCGAAGGTAGAGATGACCGAGACTGCTTCGGAGGACTCGAATATGAGTTTCTGTTCCAATAAACGATCAGCTCGTAAGCCAAGAGCGAAAGGAAAGACGCACGTCGTCGCCAGTGTGGATGCCAGACATGGTTGGACGACGAAAGAAAACAGGAAATTTCGGAGATTGAAAACGCAGCTCGGCTCGGTTTATGGCTGGTTCGTCCGCTCGTCCGTGCCCAGAGCAAGAATGGACTCAATCATCGAGCTGCAGCGACAGACACACCAAGAAATTGAGCGGTATGAGCAAGTTCTCTACACAATCCTCTCTCGCCCCCAAAACGTCCACCAGAACCGCCTTCAGAATGAGCACAAGGCATCCCAGATTCTCGACCGCATTTCTTCCCGCGTCACCACCTTGAATTCGATCTACCAGGACGAGGACGCACGCCGGACAGAAATAAACGCAATATCAACGCCGAGCCAACCTGGGGACTTGTCCGAATTTTACGCGAGGTTGGGTAAAGTTCAGGAGCACCACAACAAGTATCCTGATACAGGCGCAGATGCCATCGAGTTTGAGATTGCTGCTCTTCTCGATGAATTCAATCCTGAGGATTACGACGACGAGGAAAACCTCTATGAGGATCGTGAGTTTGCCAGACTTTCTCCTCCCTAAGCCCACTCATCTCCGTTGTTTGTAGCTGTGGCAAATATGTTTTCTGGAGAAGAGGTGTACGGAAAATACCTCGACCTATACGCGAATCACACCACTTACAACAACATGAAGAATATCGGAAAGCGTGTCGGCTATCTTCAATACCTTGATGCCTTATTACTCGCTGAAAATGGACTCATACATATGGACATCCCCAACGAGACACGGCTCAGTCGAGATTATGAGACGTACGCTTCTCGAATGCTTCTCAGCATCATTGCTCAATGTGTCTTAGGCACATCCTCGCGTTACACAATTATCTCACCTCCTTCATGCGCCGGACCCAACCACTAGTCGACATTGATTCGAAACAAACTGCTGCGATTGAGGAGTTCAACAGAAAGTGGGACGAAGGTGAATTCGAGGGTTGGACGGATGTAAACCAGAAGCCTCAGGTCGACGGTAGCGTGGAAGGCATCTGGTGTGCAGCCTGTAAGTATTCCATCATTTCTTACACGTCATTGTTTTACCCGCTTCCAAGGCCAAAAGATGTATTCAAAGCAAACCGTCTACGATGCCCATCTCACCTCGAAAAAACACATTAAAGCTACTTCCAGGCAAGCTTCGTCAGACCAACCTCCTGCTAACCCAAATGGTCCTCCCTCTATACCCACGCCCTCCAAGAATGCAGAGACATCAAAGAATAAGCATCGGACTGCCGCGCTGTTAACGTATCTTTCCACCGCACTCCTCGCAGATCTTATGCAAATCCTTAATGACACCAAGGCAAATGTTGAGCGTCGCTTCTCACTAACCGCAAAGGAGCGCGAGCAGGAGATACTGGAAGCGCAGCAACCACCACCCCCTCCCCCAGCAACGGGGCCCGACGGCGGAGCAGAAGAGGAAGAGGAGGAAGAGCGAATTTACAATCCGTTGAAACTGCCCATGGGCTGGGACGGAAAGCCAATTCCTTATTGGTTATACAAGCTCCACGGATTGGGGGTGGAATACCGGTGTGAGATCTGCTCAGATCATGTGTACATGGGGCGGTAAGCGTCCTTTATATGATGCCTGTGGCGAGACGATTGACAGTAATTTGTAACAGAAAAAATTTCGAACGGCACTTCCAAGAATCAAGACATGCATTCGGTATGCGCGCCCTCGGTTTGCCCAATACCAAGCACTTCCACGAGATTACAAAAATTGAGGATGCTATGACTTGTATGTACCCCGCTACACTTCTTGTATCTACTCCGAATTGTGCGCTTATGCATACTCGTGTAGTGGCGGAACGATTGAAGCGAGAAGGTCGGCATGAAATATTCGATCAGGAGACTATGGAAGAGTTGGAAGATGAGGAGGGCAATGTCTATAATCGCAAAACATATGACGACCTCAAGAAACAGGGCCTCATTTAACAACATCATGCTACTGTAGTCTCATGGGTCGCTTCGCTTTTGTAGCCAATATATGCCCTTTACATTTCTGATGCAACTGCGCCAGTAAAGGCAGGTGTATGCGATGGTGGTGATGGGTTACGCCATGATATCCAAGCAGGTTTATTGTACGACTATCCCTAGTATAAAAGTTGTGCTCGTGAGACTGGCATGATTCAAATTAAAGGTTGCTTCAGCGTCGTATCATAACCTCTACGCCGTGACATTGCAAGAACCAAGGCCACCGTGACCAATAATCCCATTACTCAAGAACGACTGGTACAGATACAAGTCTATGGCATAGTCCATAATATAGAATCAAAGATAGATAATTTACTTTTTAGCCTTGGACTTTTTACTAGCCCTCGCTTCGTCCTTGTCCTCTGTCTTCATGAGGTATGTAAATCTATAGAGTCCACAAGGGAGAGCTAGGGTAAGGCAATAACTCACCTTCCGCTTCGTACCCTTTCTCTTGTCGTCCTTCCCTTTACCATCTTTAGCGGATGCCTTCTTCGGAGCAGATGACTTGGGTGTGGCCGTGAAAAATCCGTCCAACCGACCCTGTTGTTTTGTATTCAGGGACTTGGCAAGCTTTTCAGCCCCTTTACGGACGCGCTCTTCACTAATAGCACATGTCAATATGAACTGTATGCCATTAAGGAGGATGGAGCGACACTCACTTGAACCCCTTCTCTTTTACCAGGAAATCAACGAGTCCTTCCACATCCGGTGTCACCCATTCGAGCTGCGGGATAATGAATTATTAGCCACAGGCCTGCATATAATTAAATGCGAGTGATCTACTTACTTCGATTTGGTTAGAAGGCGTCACGTCCGGCTGCTCAAAAACCTTTTTCGCCTCTTCCCATGGCCACTCTGCGGGGACTTGAATACCTCCCCTTTTCTTCTTCCCATCGTCATTCTCGGCCGCGGCCTCCTCTTTCTCCGCTTGTCTAGCCTCGGCATGAGCAACGAAGGTGAGGCCAAACAAAAAACATACTTTTCGCGCAGATGCTCCACTACGCCTTTCAGGCCACCATACTCACGCACGAGCTTCAAAGCAGACTTTGGCCCGATGCCTTTAATTGGCTCGAGGTAGTCACAGCCAAGGAGGATGCACAAGTCGATGAATCGTGACATCTCCATTTCAAGTCCTTCGAGAGCGAGCTGTAGGTTAATTTCGCTGATGGGCTCCTTTTTTGCCTCGGAGAATGTGAGGTGGCGGTACAGGATTGGGGTATTAAACGTGAGAGTGTCCATGTCTTCTGATCCCGCCGCATACACCTATACCTCGTAATGAATCGATGATCAATTAATGTCAAGATTCGGGTACCTTTCCTCCACGCGCGAGTTCTGCACACTGGGCCTCTGCTTCCGAGGGTGCCTTGCCAGCATATTAGGACCCCGAGTGACAAAGACAACGTTTGAACCGTACAACGACAACTGGAATGCCCATAAGCTTGAGTAATCTGCGGCATTCCTCATTGTGTACTCGAGTTACTTTGACTGTCCGTCGCGAGAAGCGATCCACGTCTTCCGTTGTGCCTAGAGAGAAGATGTACTGTGAGCCTCAGGACAAAGAGCAAACTCGGACCAACCCACCAGTCTCCTTGGCCTCTTCCCCATCCGCTTTCGCCTCTTCGCGTCTTTCGAATCGCTTTGCCAGCTACAATCGTCGTGCCATTAGCCCCCACTAGTTGTGAGGGAGAAAAGATTAAGACGCACTATTCCGGCCTTGAGATCTGGTGGCTTGCCGTCAAAAACATAGGCGGGCTTGATTCCATTTTCGACGATTCGGATGGTGCGATAGAAGAATCCCATTAAATGGCTAAGACAGACATGCAAACACATTAAATGGAGAAGCGGAATCCATATGGTGTCAAGCTATTCGCACCTGGTCGTCTCGCCTGCATCGTTCGTTAGCAGCTCGCCATCCTTCTGGCGCACGGCAATAAGGAATTGGTAGATAGACATGGACGCGTCAATCGCGACTTTGCGACCGAAAAGGCTCTTGATGTCATGCTCCTGTGTGGATAAGAGATACAGTCGCGTCAGGGGCGTCGAGAAGAGCAGTGGAGATTAACGCAATGACGCGCACGCGAATAGCCTTTGGCGCGTGTTCGGAGATTAGTGCTGTGAGGCCTTTGATACCCATAGTAGTCGAAACACAAATCTGAAAGCATAACGATGTTCAGGTGAGAATAAGGACGTGAAGGGTGAATGGGTCCATTGGCATACCGAGGCTGAGTCTATCCGAAAACGCTGAGAGGCGTGCGGTCAGATAAGGCACTTACCTTGAGTGCAACAAATTACGTCAGCAAATAGAATAATTGGTACCAGGGTTAGGGTTGGGTGAGTGAGCATCGACTTGAGCTTGAGCAACAGTGCATCCTCTCAGCGCACGGCCCTCTCCTCGCGCGTAATGCACTTGTATCTTAGGGAGAGTCCTCGGGCACTCTATATTGTCACAAGCTCACAAGAGGAAAATAGTGGCCGCCCTAAACGAGCCTTAGTGTTTCGCGCAGCGGAGGACAACCCTTACCAGGCCATCGTTGAGTTTCTTCCCAAGGACCAAGTCAATCTCTCCAATTCGATCCGCTTGACGAGCAGAGTGGTGAAAGGTTGCTTGGGTCTCATCTGTGTCACGGATGGTGCGTCCAAAGACCCTCTTCGCTCTAGTTGGTCTTCTGAAACTTGCCCACAGATCTCTTCCTTGCCGTTATTACCTCTGCCACCGAGATTGGGAACACCAGACCGACGGCAGATTCACCGGAGTCCATCGCCAAGATCCACGAAGTCAACTTCTTTTGTTTGACGTCTTCTGTATGGGATGACCTCTCTCTCGTCGGGGATGCCCTCCCCAGCCCTAGCTATGCAGAACAGGTCGATGTCATGGCCTTGCGTGAAAACCGGGATTCATACCAGCAACAAAATAGTGCCCAGCCACCCTTGTTCGAGCATCCCTGTGCCGCGCTGAAAAAGATTCTCTCATCCGGCTCGTTCTACTATGCCCTCGGTCCGCACTGGGATATCTCTTCGCGGCTCGCGGAGCGCCTATCACGCGATCGTGGAGAGGCCGACCTTGGCGCGTTTGACGATCGATTCGTATGGAATGAGTATATAGTGCGCAGTTTGCTTGACTTCCGCGAACGACTGGACATGCAAGAACGGGAAGATCTAGACCGCTGCCAATTCATCGTGAGTGTTGCCCTCAGTTGGCATCGGAACAGTTCTCTCCATGACTGGATAGGTCCTTGCTATCCAAGGTTATGCGGGTGTGTTCACAATCCCGCTCCCTGCGCCCCCAACGAACGGCGCTCCGATCATCGCAACGCTCAGTCTAATCTCTCGCCTGGGCGCAAAGCGCGCTGGGACGCGCTTCAACACACGCGGCGTTGATGACGATGGTAACACGGCCAACTTTGTCGAGGTACATCATCTCTCAACTTGGGTTCGTGCGGGAATGCCAGTCTTGTTCACCGTGTCTCTAGACAGAGACGACCTTGACCACAGAACAGCACTGCTTCAGCTATACACAAGTGCGCGGAAGCGTTCCTCGTAAGATCTATGCTAACCATGTAACAAACATGCTCATGTTTACCACCTCATCAGTTTTCTGGGAGCAGCAAGGATTGCAGACATTTGGCCAAAGAATTCAAATCACGCGTCCTCAGGCATCGCAGCCGGCCTTTGAACGACACTTTGGGCACTTGACGGAACAGTATGGTTACGTTCAGGTTATCAATCTCCTCGGAACCAAGGATGCCGAAGCGAGTCTGACGGCAGCATATGCACGACATTTACATATTGCCAAGGGTGTGTGGGGCGAGGACATTGGCATCACTCACTACGATTTTCACCAGGCCGTGCGAATGGGTGGACATGATAGTGTCATGCGTGATTTGAGGTCGGTTATAGAGTTGTCGCCCTCCTTTGTTACTGACGTGCGCTGGGAACAGACGAATGAGCAGCGTGTCAGACAACATGGATCGCTTCGGCTTTACTATGTGTGATGCCAAATCAGACGAGATAATTACCCTTCAAAAGGGGGTCTTCCGTACGAACTGTCTGGACTGGTATGACTCTTATTCTCTGACATCACGAAGACTTACGTTTGAAACAGCCTAGACCGCACGAACTTTGTGCAGGATATCCTATCTCGGTCTAGCCTAGAACAGTACCTCCTCCTTGTCCGGAAAGAGTGGGTGAACTCACACTCGCTGTGGTCATACCACCGTGAGTTATGGGCCGAAAATGGAGACTCGTTATCGAGGATATATGCGGGTACCGGTGCTCTCAACACAAGCTTTACACGGAGCGGAAAGCGCACCCTCGCGGGTATGTCCATGCCGTGCTGTATATGGGACTTGGCGGTTGACCGGGTAGACAGGCGTCTTGTCAGATGCAACTAAAAGTGTCTCGAGAGCATATATCAATAACTTCCAGGACAAAGGAAAACAGATCGCTATTGACATGTTTCTAGTGCGTATTTACACCTTCCTGAACCTGTTCCCTCACTGGTGTCCAATTAGGGAAACCTCAATAATCAAACACAAGTTACCATCTTCGATCCAATTCATGATTCCGTTCGTGCCGCTCTAGATGCAAGGTGACTGGCTCTTTCTAATCGTAAATAACTGCTTCCAGCCTGACTCACAACGCCTTAGACTTTCAGAATACTCCACTACAAAGACATGTACAATTTTCGTTGGGACATGGAATCTCAACGGCAGAGTATGTGGCATGACCTAGTAACAGGTTGTTAACACTGGTCACATGTTTTGTATAGCCGCCGTCGGAATCACTTCTTCCCTGGCTTTTCCCTAGAGAAAGTACGTGATAGTTTCCAATCTCGCTGTGTTGAGGCTCAAGATAAGATGTCCAGCACTTCCCGAGTAAGACGGGCTTGCACTTGTAATGCCATAGAACTAATGAGTGCTACAGTCCGGATGTAATGGTTATCGGCTTTCAAGAGATCGTTCCCTTAACAGCGCAACAAATCGTGCAAACTGATCCTGAGAAAAAGTACTGTTCATTTTTCCTGTATAGACTCGTGCACTGATCCGCTGCTGACAGACGTGTATGGGAGAACAAAATCCTCGAAACACTCGAACGACGGCCGAATAAAAAGTGCGACTACATCCTTTTGCGCAGCGAGCAGGTACTTGATAATACGGAGTTCCGTGGCGCAAGCTCACTGCGTTGTTACTTAGCTAGTTGGCACTGCGTTGGTCGTTCTCGTGAAGGCTGAACTGACCGCTATCATCCGCAACGTCGAGGCAACTAAATGCAAGGTTCGTCCGATGTCCTTCGTAACACATGAGTGTACCTAGACTTTCCTGAGGACAGACCGGTTTACGCGGCATGTCTGGTAACAAAGGTGCTGTTAGCATCAGACTCGATTACCACGACACCAGCTTCTGCTTTATCACTGCTCACTTGGCTGCCGGTCATTTGAACATTGAGGAGCGGAATGCTGATTATTGGACCATTGTCAACGGCTTGCATTTCCTTCGGGGAAAGACAATTGAAAGTCATGAGTACGTGTCTCTATATCGGTTTGTCTACACAAGTCTTCACCCCGAAATTTTCGCCGCAGCACCATTATCTGGCTAGCAGACACAAACTATCGCATTGATCTGGATAATGCTTCGGTCCGCGCATACGCTGAAGACGATGCGCTAGACATGTTATTTGCCGCAGACCAGTTAAACTTTGCCATGACTTCAGGCACCGCCTTTTCGGGCTACATCGAGGGCCCGATCGTGTTTCGCCCGACGTACAGGTATGATGTTGGCACCGACAACTATGACACGAGCGAGAAGCTGCGTATCCCCGCGTGGACAGGTAAGTCCCTTCCCTGTCATTTGTCTCACGAGCGTGTAACATAGTTTTTTTTTCTCTCGTGAAATGTAGATCGGGTGTTATATCGAGGGAGTAAGCTTGATTTGTCGGTCTATTCTCGTGCGGAGCTCAAGGGTTCGGATCACCGGCCTGGTAAGATTCCGCGTTTTCTTCCACATCAGTAAATTGGTATCTCTATTTCTAGTCTATGCGGCGTTCCGCGCGACCGTTCATGTTATTGACCATGAGAAGAAAGCTATTCTTGGGCGTTTGCTTGCGGAGAGCGTCGCTTCGACGGCACCAGGTGAAACGCTCGACGAGAAACTCGCGGCGCTCACGTTTTCTCACCATGATGATTGTAAGTTTCTGGCAGCTTGAATGGTCTTGTCTTGACAGTTATACCACAGTACCACCGCCGAGCTCTGAGACAGAGGCATGGTGGGAAACACCAGGTAAGCCATTTTTTACCCTATGGACAAAGCAAAATAAATTAACCACACCCACGACCCTTAGATCATCCGAATGGCGTCGTCACAGCGTCAGCGGATATCGACCTTTCCGTGCCACAGCGAGGAAATCCTTTTGACTCCTCGCCTCTCGGCTCTCCGTTATCAGCCTCACCGTCTTCGTCCGACGAGGAGCTGTTCAACCATGCGCTTGCGCTGCAAACGCCCATGGTTCCTTCAAAGAACCCTCCACCGCCTCCACCCCCACGACTACCGAAAGCAGGAGCTAGCTGAGGCATGGCTTTTAGATCTAGAGGATAGAGTCGGAAAATGGATTTTCGTAGATCACCGTAATTCTTTCTTTCTTTCTGCTTCTTGCCTTGTGAGAACAATTGTTCATTGCATACTTAGTAGTGGGGACTTCGAGGATTGCATTTGTGGATTCTATCATGAGATGATTGTAATTAAGAAGGATTGAGCTGCATACAAAATATCACTACTGTATGTCTTTGCATATCTACTGTAGTTATAATGTAAAGCATTTGCTCATCGTGCGTTGGTCAGCGGTCTCTTTACCGCTTCTGGTACCAGGCGTCGTGTTCGTTTGAAGCCCTCCAGAGCGCGCCGGGGGCCCACCTACACTGGCACATGCTAGTGTGCTCAACTTCAACATTGTTCGGTTTCACTTTTCCGAATCCTCACATGGGCCTTACAGCTAGCTCCGCTTTTTCGACGATGCAAGACAAAGCCCGGAAACGTGTTAAAATCCCATTCATTAGTTCCCGCCTTAACAGTTAACAGCCACCACCACCTTTCCTTTTCCTTCCTTTTCTCCCCTCTTTCGTCCTTCTTCAAGTTCAGGCAACAACGGTCAACATTAGCCGCAGCCGTAGTACGCCCTCAAACTATTTTTTATAGATTTTCTTGTACTGTACATCCGGCGCAGCGTTGACACGCACACCCACTCTTTCGTTTCGACACCACGCCACCCTTTTCTTACCAATTCGGACTTCGCTAAGTAAGGACACGCGTGTATTGACAACAAATCGGTCATTCCCCATCGATATCATCTTCTTTTGCTTCCTACCACCATGTCCTCTCCCACCCAGGTTGAGCACATCCTTTCCCCCTCGTCTGAGGACACTACCATGGCCACCACTCCCCCCCAAAAACCAAAAGGAGGGGCTAGGCCTAAAAAGTCCCCTCCTGGGGATGTTGAACTCTCGGTGTTTGACATCCTCAACATCTTCCGTCGTCGCTGGTTCCTCTCAAGGCCCCACCTCTTGGCCAATGCCATTTCGGCCCAAAAAGCTGAAGACGGAAACATTTCATGGGTTGAGTTTACTCCCCAATTCCACTCCCACCTGGTCAAGTGTGCTGTCGCACTCGTACCTCACCCCGTCCATAAGGTGAAAAAGGTGATGTTTGGATATATTTTGGAGCTGCTTAATGGGGATGGTCATATGGCCTTCTTCGAACTCCAGAAGGGCGGCCGCAAGGCCAATAATGCCCAAAAGGAGAAGCGGCGTCTTGCACGGAAGCGGAGCCGTGCTGCTAAGCGAGAAAGGGAACGGGAAGCTGCGAAAGCGGCCAAACAACCCCCTTGTGAGCAGCAATGCGTGGCATGTGGACGAAAGTTCAATTCCCGCAAAACTGCCAGCAAGCACAAGTGCCCCAAATCCAAAGTGGAGCGTGTGAAAGGGGAAGCAGCCGGTGGGCAGGCCTCACAAGCCACACCCACGGCAAAGCTGGACAAGCCACCTGCCAAATTCACCCCAACCGCACCCACTCCCCCATCAAACATAAATTCCCCACCTGTGGTAACCGGAGACTCACAGGATAACAGTCAGAGATACATACCGATAGTATATATCCAGACTGGTTCGAGGCTGAGAATCCTTCGGGAGGACTGGCAAAAATATTGGGAAACCGGCCTTTGGCGGCTGGGCTGACTTCTTCACTTCAGTAGTTTATGATATAACCCTGTCTCTTACATACAACGGTTTGTTATGATAACGTGTTTCGGGTCTGGGCCCTAGGGCCTGGGCTGAACGCACGAGCGCAAGCCAAGAACAAACCACAATCAACTACCAACGACAACAAGCGAAAGCGGAAGCCACACGCAAATGGGAGGAGCGGTGGCACGCAAACCCCCGCACCTCCCTGGCCTACCGCACAGCTTGCACCAAGCCTCCAGATGGGAGGTTACACCCCATACTCCGCATCCACCAGAAGGGCTGGAAAGACAAGCCCTTCCGCTCTAAAACACAGGGACAGCTACATAAAGCTAAGGTCTCACGCTCCACCACATCCACACTATTCAGGTTTATTACAGGGCATGCTTTCACGGGCGAATACACAGCCCGTGTAACCGGCTCCTGGGACGAGGCTAGCTTGTACGCCTCGTGGACCGGGGTAAGTTCCTGAACCGGGCTAGTACTGTATGGATTGATCGGATCACTTGTCATTGATGCATGTAGTGCCTCGTTTTGATGTGGATGGACAGCAGGCCAGCATCGTGTTGTTTCAGATTGCTGTGCCCCTCGTATCTGGTTTCTAATACTTTGTACTTGTTTGTAGCTTCTCTTTGTGTACTTAAGGACGACCAACTTGGCCAGGTAGCGGCAAGTTGAGTCTCCTGTCTGAATAACAGAAGTCTCTTCCTTCTATTCAAAGCGGGGTCTTATCGACGTACTGATAAGGCGGGAACCCTCTACTCCTCAGTCTCCTAAGTCGCTACAAAGACTTAGCTTATGACCCAGCGCCCCACAAAGGACGCGGCCACTCTACCCAAGTACGCCTTCTGCCAGGAGGTGTTCCCCGACTTAGTGCACAAAGGAGGACGCTGCACGTGCTTCGACACCGTTCGGCCCAAGGAAGAGCCAACTACTACGGACACCACTGAGCTCTAATCGTCTCGTCCACCCCGGCGGTGACATTAGACTCAACTTTGTTAAAACCACGGCTAGCAGCAGCAAAGACGGCGCAGACACCAACCACCCAAGGTACCTAACGAAAGAACAACTAATCATCACAAGGCCCAACTCAAGGATCAGAATACTCGAAGCACACGAGTCAGCCAACAAGAAAGGGAAAGCCATCCAACTATTCTGTAGGACCAGCGACCTAGAAATCAAAGACGCTGGACCAGTAACCATACACAACGGAGTGTGGCACCGCATTCTACCAGGAGCAAACAGGAAGGAATTCGTACTCGGGCAACCCGAACCTAGCATACACAACTTCGACGTCAGCATCGAAGCCAGCGACGCAACCACTCCGAGTATAGTGATAGAAGAACCGGCCAAAGAAAAAGAACCGGCCAAAGAAAAACCAAGCAGGGACTCCTCAGACGAAGAGGACCATCAAATAGACGAGCAAATTCGCCGAAGCCCCATCCAACGAAGCACAACTTTCGCGCAAGCAGTAGCGACAAAACCGAAGTCGCAAGTCACCCAAACCACCCTAACAAAACCCCAAAAGACGACCACAATGGCAACCCAAACCACCACCCAAACCACCACCACCGCAACAACCGCCGCTCAAGCCAATGTCACTAAAGCCTTCCAAAAAGCCCTCCAACGCGCCCCTCCATCGGGAGGAGGTGGCGGAGGAGGAGGCGGAGGCGGAGGTGGCGGAGGAGGCGGAGGAGGCGGAGGTGGAGGAGGAGGAGGCGGCGGGGGAGCGGGACCGAACCCACTCCAACCAGTAGCCGTAGCACAAGATGTGCGAGCCATGGGCAAACTCCCGGAAACGTTCGACGGCGACAGAACCAAAGCCGACGATTTCATCGAGGAAGTAAAAGGATACCTACGTCTCAACGCGGACGTAAGCGGCTTCAATTCCCCCATGAAAAAAATCGCCTTCACCCTCACCCACATGAAAGGAGAAGACGTCACAGGATGGACCAGAGATATAGGAGCTATGCTCGACGCATTGGACCCCGTCGCCGACAATATCCCCATGTTATGGGAACAGTTCTTAACAGAATTCGCCGCTCAATACCTTGACTCGGCCAAGGAAGACCGAGCCCGCACCGCCCTGCAAAACCTAGCTATGAAACCAGGCGAGATAGACCTATACATATCAAAGTTCGAAGAGCTGGCCCGAAGAGCTGGCTACACTGCGGGAGACAACGCAACGACCCGACTCTTCCTACTCGGCCTCACTCCGAAAACAATGACGGACGTCATGGCCAGCCCACCAGTAAGGGGATACGAGGCCATAAAACAAAGAGCCATCGAAAGCACCATCGCCCAGAGGACCATCCGCGACCTACTCGCAATACGGCACGATCCAAAGGCGGACAACCGAATGAACTTCCCCTTCCAACAGAACAGGGGACAACGACGCCCCTTCTTCCAAAAACCAGCAAACCCGCAACCATACCGACAACCATACCACTCGTCGAACGCCCCAAGGTGGATGAATAACCAAACCGTGCCGATGGATCTCAGCAGGTCAAGAGCGCCCAACTTTTACCAACAGAGAGGAGGACAACCGCAGGCACGAGGACGGAACAATTGGCGCTCTAGGGCCAACGTCGCCAATTTTCCTCCCAGGAGCAACGGCAACGCCTGCTTCAACTGCGGAGAAATAGGACACTTCGCCCGAGCCTGCCCAAGCAAGGGAAAGGCAAGAGCGAACCTCATCGACTTCGACCCAAGCGAAGAAACCGTCTACGAAGGAAACAACCCCGAAGTAGACAGGGTTGCCTTCCTCAAAGCCGAGATCAACGCAATGACCTTTGACGAGAAACAACAACTGGCGAAAGAAGTAGGAGAAGAGAGTCCGCAGGATTTTCCCACGGCTTAATCAGGTCGGCACTGATTAAGCAGGGAAGCAATAGCGATAGCGATGTATATATATCAGCACGAAAATCAATGACAGTCCGATGCTATATCCATTCTATCGCAAAAAGAGCCGAAACAATCGCCCTGGTCGACTCCGGGGCAACGGAGAACTTTATGAACCTCACCTACGCTAGATGGCTAAGGTTACCAATCAAACAACTGGCAAGACCACGAAAGCTATTCAATGTCGACGGGACGGAAAACCGAGATGGCGAGGTCAAATTCTACACCGACCTACAAGTACAAACCGGATCGACGCGAACCCAGCTAAGATTCTTCCTGTCGGACCTAGGCGACCACAAAGCAATCCTAGGATACTCGTGGTTTGCAGCGGCCCAGCCAAAAATAGATTGGAAAAGAGGGTGGATCGACCACACCCAACTACCAATCATCTTACGAGCCCACAACGCCAAGAAAGCAACCTTCGTGCCAAGGAACAAAAATATTCCCCGAAAACCCAACCAGGACCAATACTACATAGGACGCGTCACAATACACCCAGCCCAACCAAACGAGAACCTACCACACGCCATCCCAACCGAATACGAACGACACAAAAAGGTGTTCAGCGAAGAACAGTCACAACGGTTGCCCAAGCACACTGTATGGGACCACGCCATCGAACTACTCCCCAACGCCCCTGCAACGCTCCCCGCAAGACTCCTCCCCCTCAACCAAGCCGAGCGAGAAGAAATGCACAAGTTCGTGGCCGAACACCTCAAGAGGGGGACAATACGAGAATCGTGGAGCCCCTACGCCGCCAACTTCTTCTTCGTCAAAAAGAAAGACAAAAAGCTACGCCCAGTACAAGACTATCGCCCGATTAACAAATGGACCGTAAAAAACAGGAACGTCTCCCCCCTGATTCCCCAGACTATTGACCGCCTCAGCGGGTGCACCCTATTCACCAAGTTCGACGTAAGATGGGGCTACAATAACATCCGCATCAAGGAGGGGGACGAATGGAAGGCGGCATTCCTCACTAGCGAAGGGCTATTCGAACCAACCGTCATGTTCTTCGGCCTCACCAACTCACCGGCCACCTTCCAGATGATGATGAACACCATCTTTCGAAGGGAAGTGGCACAGGGATGGCTATCGGTATACATGGACAATATCGCCATCCACACTAAACCAAGGGAAGGCGAGACCGAAAAGCAACATCAACAAAGGCACACAGACTATACGCACCTCGTCCTCGACAAACTCGAGGAAAACGACCTGTACCTAAAACCGGAAAAATGTGACTTCGCAAAGGACGAGATCGACTACCTAGGGGTGATCGTTGGGAAGAATAAAATACGCATGGACCCCACGAAACTCAAAGGGGTTGCAGACTGGACAGTCCCCCGCACCCCGACCGAAGTACGACAATTCTTAGGCTTCACCGGCTATTACCGATATTTCGTCCCGAACTACTCAAAAATCGCCCGTCCACTATTAGACCTCACAAAGAAAACCACCGACTGGCACTGGGGAGAAAGCCAGCACAAAGCGTTCGAGGAACTTAAATCCAAGATGTGCTGCAGCCCAGTGCTCACACAACCTGACTTTAACAAGCGATTCTACCTCCAAACAGACGCCTCCGCATACGGCGTGGGCGCCGTACTCTCGCAAAGGGGAGAAACCTCACCAACTTTGGCCAAACGTTCAAAACCAGTCACCCACCCAGTCGCTTACTACTCCGCAACGTTCATCCCAGCAGAACGGAACTACGACATATATGAGAGGGAGCTGCTAGCCGTGATGAAATCCCTCGCACACTGGCGACCATACCTAGGTTGGACAAAGGAACCGTTCACCATCCTAACTGACCACGCCAACCTCCAATACTGGAAGTCGCCACGAAACCTGAACAGACGAACGGCACGTTGGCACGCAGACCTCCAAGAGTACGATTACGAGATACAACACGTACCAGGGAAGGACAACGTCCCGGCCGATGCGCTGTCACGACCACCAGGCATAGACCAGGGAAAGGATGATAACCAAGGGGTCACCGTGCTCCCACCATCGAAGTTCATAAATCGGTCAAACTTGGAAACCACACCGTTCCCCGAAGAGAGAAAGAGGATGGCCATGATCCTTGCCCACGACCATGTTACCGCGGGACACCCAGGGAGAGACGAAACAATAAGACGAGCAAAACAAGGACCGCAATGGCCAGGGATGAATCAGTGGATCGCCGACTACGTCAAAGGATGCGCAACTTGCCAACAAAACAAAATCATAACTCACAGGAAAAAGATCCCCCTATTCCGCATAACCACCGACGAACAAACCCTCCCCTTCCAACAGGTAGCAATGGACCTCATCACGGGACTCCCGATGCACAAAGGGAAGGACGCCATCCTCACCATCGTGGACCACGGATGCTCGCGAGCGGCCATCTTCCTCCCATGTTCCACAACGATAACTGGGCTAGGGATAGCCCAACTATACTTAGACAACGTTTATAGGTGGTTCGGACTCCCCACCAAGGTCATCAGCGATAGGGACCCACGCTTCACCTCCCACTTCGGCCGAGAACTCGCAAAAAAGCTGACTACCCAACAGAACCTGTCAACGGCCTTCCACCCGCAGACAGATGGAATTTCCGAAAGGAAAAACCAATGGGTAGAACAATACCTCCGACTCGTAACGTCGTCGGCCCCCGAAGATTGGACCCACTGGCTAACAATAGCGTCGGCAGTACACAACAACCGGAGGAACGAAACGACTGGCCTATCGCCCAATCAAATCCTTCTGGGGTACGAACCGGAGCTGTTCCCAACGGAAACACCACCATCAAGGAACGAGACCGCCGAAGATCGAGTCTCTATCATGAACAAAAAGCGAGCCCAGGCCATCGATGCCATCAACCAAGTCGCAAAAGGAAAATCGGTAATCCCGTCTCAATACAAAGTTGGAGAAGAAGTATGGCTCGAGGCAACCCACCTGAAAGTCCGACATCAGAAGACCAAGCTGGCCCCGAAACGGTATGGACCCTTCAGGGTCGTCAAAGAAGTCTCACCAGTGGCGTACAAGCTGAAACTTCCCGTCTCGTGGAACATCCACGACGTGTTCCATGCATCCCTCCTATCGCCCTATCACGAGACGGCCGCCCACGGGCCTAACTTCTCCCGGCCATCACCAGACCTTATCAACGGAGAGGAGGAATTCGAGGTAGAACGCATCGAAGGTCACAGGCAATATGGGCGCACCAAGCGCCTCCAGTATCTAATCAAATGGAAGGGGTACCCCGATCACGACAACACATGGGAACCTGCTGACCAGGTCCATGCGGACGACCTAATCAAGGAATACCAACAAAGACGCCCGACCAAGGAGATAAAAGGACGGCAAGGGACGCTGAAACCGCCATCCGCTCCATCCTGGCCTCTCGACCAACCAACCAACCCCTTCTTGAGTACATCCGCGACGACAAGGAAGACTCGCGGCCACTCCAACAAGTCCTACTTCTGCACCTACAGTTCCACATCGTCCCCCGTCTACCAAAGCGGCCCCTCATCGAACGCCTCCACTGCACTGTCACCAGGGACAAAAAGCCCGCCTACTCCGAGTTCGCCCCCGGCCAGCCCTTCCGACACTTCCTCTACTTGTACCTCAATAAGCTCCCCCAGGACCACATCCTCCTCCATCGTTGCTTCTGCTACGACCAGTACTGCGTGTTCCACGGGTAGGTCATGTCCGACGTCTCCAACAACGCCTCCGTCTGCTCGCCCAAAGGCACCCCACCCCCAATGGCACCGCCTCTCTCACCATCCACTGCCGCCGTCGGCCTCCAGCTGGAGCCGAACGACCCCATCTCCCTCATGCACATTGCCCAGGGACTCCTGGCCACCATCCGTAAGAGGGAAGCTGACCACCGTACCGAGTCCGACACCTGGAGCGAGCAGATGGCCCTGCAAAAGCTCCGCTTCGAAGAGGCGCTGGCCCGCGTACAACCGAGGGAGGACGCGCCAGAAGGGTACGTACTCAATATCAAGGAGAGGGCCCCTAACTTCGTCATCCCCATCCAAGACGGGTACTACCAACCCGCATGGTGGGTCAAGCAGCTCGCCGACGGTAGGGTCGCGGGGCTCCCCAAAAGCCACTCCCCCGGAGAGACCCCCTATGTTGCCGAGGTATACGCCGAGCGCGACGTCGACAGCGAGGACGAAGACGTCGTCCTCCCCCTACAGCCCTGGCTACTCGCCCTACTCAAGGGCAGTTCTAGCGTCTACAGCATGCTCGTCCAAGAGGTCCGGGACAACGGGGACTGGCCCCTCCAAGCCGAGGTCGCACGCTTCAGGGAGCTCGAGATCTCGCTCCTGGACATCAAGCTCCGCATCGACCACCTCCAAGCCGAGCAACGGGGTATGCGGGAGGCCCAAGAGGCGTCAAGGGCGCGCCTCGAGATGGCCCGACTGGGCAGCAAGACAGGTAACCTCCGGATGGTGGGGCGTCCCGAGCAGCGCACCCGGGGGTACCGGGGGAGGAGGACGACCCAGTTCAGAGGGGGTATGGACTAGATGCGGACATCTAGTCTAAGCAGCGGTGTGATGTAACCGGCTCCTGGGACGAGGCTAGCTTGTACGCCTCGTGGACCGGGGTAAGTTCCTGAACCGGGCTAGTACTGTATGGATTGATCGGATCACTTGTCATTGATGCGTGTAGTGCCTCGTTTTGATGTGGATGGACAGCAGGCCAGCATCGTGTTGTTTCAGATTGCTGTGCCCCTCGTATCTGGTTTCTAATACTTTGTACTTGTTTGTAGCTTCTCTTTGTGTACTTAAGGACGACCAACTTGGCCAGGTAGCGGCAAGTTGAGTCTCCTGTCTGAATAACAGAAGTCTCTTCCTTCTATTCAAAGCGGGGTCTTATCGACGTACTGATAAGGCGGGAACCCTCTACTCCTCAGTCTCCTAAGTCGCTACAAAGACTTAGCTTATGACCCAGCGCCCCACAAAGGACGCGGCCACTCTACCCAAGTACGCCTTCTGCCAGGAGGTGTTCCCCGACTTAGTGCACAAAGGAGGACGCTGCACGTGCTTCGACACCGTTCGGCCCAAGGAAGAGCCAACTACTACGGACACCACTGAGCTCTAATCGTCTCGTCCACCCCGGCGGTGACAGCCCGCTTCCTTGGGAAGAAATTCCCTGTCCCACTACCAGAAGAACTAGTGGCATGCCCCTGTGGGGAGCTGCCTCAAACAGTTGAACACGTCCTCCTCGACTGCCCAATCCACGACGTGGCACGAAGCAACATCAGGAAAAGTGTCAGTACTTTTTCTTGTCTTTTAGTACTTTTTCTTGTCTTTTAGTACTTTTTCTTGTCTTTTTTGTCTTTTGTCTTTTAAAAAAGACAAGAAAGACAAAAAAGTCATGAAAAAAGTACTGAAAGACAAGAAAAAGTACTGACACTTTTCCTGATGAAGCACCTCAACGCGCGCGGGAGAGTCAGGTCTCTCGACCAACTCTTCAACAAACCGCTGCTATGCGTTGGAACCCTACGGTTCCTTGAGGAAACCCAAGCCTGCGCGAAGCCCCGGAGATTAGACTGGGACCCAGGATGACTTCCCCTATAATATATAATGTAGAACTCGCTCGTTGCTCGGTTTATATCGGCACTGAAGTGTGCAATGTCTCCCACCCCATTCACCAAAACACCCCATACGTACACACCACCCCAGCGGGCAAGCGTCAAACCCCCAGTCACACATAGAACGCTGTTTGGCGTGACCGCCTCTTTGTCTGTAGTTACATGCGCGCGGAATAAAAATTCGGAAAAAAAAAAAAAAAAAAAAAAAATCGGTCATTCCCTGAGCATTGAGGTTCTAATCACAATGTGTTTTCTCTTTCCTTCTCCTGCGTGTTTTCATGTACTGTGCTGTCCGTCCCTCGAGTCGGCACTGGAGCCGCCCTGTCGACGTCAACGCTCTCACCCACCATCTCTCTCTCTGTCTCCTCTCTTCTCCACCTCTAGATTCAGGATGACCTTCCCACTCTCGTGGCCCAAGCTTAGCTATAGCATGCACTCTGCATACAAACAACGCATATGATAAACCGTAGTTAAACCGTGCAGTGGACGCACCGGCAGCGGCCGAGCATACTGTAATCTTAGTCCCGTGACATGCCCATGTGACAGTCCCAGGGTCTCATATTGAGATACTGTACAGTATTTCGATCAAGAGCAAGTAAACCAGTATCAGGGAGAAGGGTGACGATAAAAAAGCGTATAAACACTTCGATCGACTGTCCGCTCATCTTCATGCCCCCTGAACACGTCCTCATGCCCGACCTTACTCACAGTTTCATTGTCAATATGCAGCCAAGCCTCCCTATTGCCACCATCTCCGTACGGATGGAGCACGTCTACCGAATAGTGCCCACCACCGGAAGTCATACCATGGTGGTAAAGCACGCCATAGAGTGTGTAGCGTGATGGCGCGGATTGTCGGGCAGCGGGTACCGTGATATCTGGACCAGTTAAATGAGCACCTCGCGGAGGGAAGAAAGGAGAAAACCTTACCAAGTGGAATTTCCAGTTCCGGTGCGAACCGGATGGGCTTGTTGATCTTGACCATGCCACCTACGGCCGCATCGTAGATGAAGCGCTTGAAATGGAGGACGAGTATGGGTGGAAGGTCCTGGATGAGCACTTGCAGGCTTGCTTCGCTTGAGCCAGACGGGCCGACTGGTACGGATTGTGGCCCATGACATGCGTACGAGTGCGTCTTGGACAGATTGTATCGAATCAGGCTGTGAAGAGATTGAAGATCAGTCACTCGGACCTCAATTTGATCGAAAAAAAAGGGTTGGGTGAAAGGGAAAGGCAAACAACCTGGATGTCAAGTTGAAGTGATCGCCAGTCTTCGATGGTAACAGAGTCGAGTCGGTTTGGCGCATCCATGGTTGAGCAGAACGTTCCACGAAACATTCGCGAGGTGGGTGAGTCGATGGAATGGTCGGCCGACTTGGAATCCCTAATAGAAGTGAGTCGCGGGAGCAACTCCTCGTCGAGAGCCGCAAGATAGAGGTCTAAAAACTCTTTGCATCCTGATCTTCACCGTCCTAGACAGATTAGACCCAGCATAGATCAGCAACAGAGAACCGATATGTGGGCACAGTAACGTACAAGCAAATCTTTGAGCTGACACCTCTCATTCATCGCATCATACAAGTAAGTTGGTTCAAATGAGCCTACGACATTCTCCTCTTTTCCCTTCTCTTCATCTTCCCCCGACGTTCTGCCTTCGCCCGGCTGTAGGGGCTCCCGCGCCGGATGCGACTCCTCCTTAAACATGAATTCCTCTAAGAATCCCACCGTAGCATCCACCAGTGGCGTCGCGTAACCACCAGTCTCCCCGTCCTCCGCTCCGCGCTGCCTCTTCAGCTCGTCCAGTTCCCTGAACATGTTCCGGAAAGGGGGGGAATAGACGAGCAGTTGCAGCACTGCATTAGCAAAGCTCGTGTTCCCAACATTCACAAGTCCACGGGCGCTAAAGCGCGACAGCAAAGCACTGCTGGTTGGATAGGATCGGGACGCGTTGCTGAGAAGGGCAATGGACTGTGTACTTTGCCGGGGAGAAACACGTGATGGTGGATGAGAGGCAGGGGTCGGATGTTGAACGTGGCGAGCCTCGAGCTCAGGGCGTTGTGACTCTACATCTCCGGTAGACCTCCACCCTTCTCCAGATCTTCTCCTTATACTAGCCCTCCTTTCTCTGTTCCTATGCAGCCTGCTACCTCTCGTACCCCAAATGATACATCGGGTGTTCTGGCATCGAGATTGCTCGGGTTTCTGTCGCAGAGGGGCCCTTCGGCCCAAGAAAAGCTGGGGTAATAGGCGACTGGAGGAGGCTCGCGACTTTGCTCAGAGAAATGAAGACCGGTTCAGCCCCTCTGACCTGAGAATCGCCAGAGATAAAGTCCTTCAGTGCGTACAATCTTCACAGTGTAGTATTCGAGTCATGTTC